>JASANH010000080.1:0-61316 GCA_030248295.1 Mesodorylaimus sp. YZB2_4
TGAAATGGATTTCGCATAGCACTGGACGCCGAATACAACACAAACTGAATGGGGGGGAAGTAAGAATCGGGCCGTGGCGCGTTGATGGACTGTGTGATCAAACCGTTTACGAGTTTAATGGATGCTATTGGTAACGGGTTCCGGCGCAATGCAGACTCGTTTAGGCATGGTTGTAAAACCTGCATGACCAAGCGCAAACGCCTCACTGCCGATGGAGTCCTGACTGCATCAGAAGCCTATCAAAGGACTGTAGACCGACACCAGGATCTGGAATCAAGAGGGTGAGTATAAATTTTGCTGAACCTTGATAAAAATATAGCGAGTTAACATTTGCCACATGCAGATATACTGTCATCGAAAAATGGGAATGTGAACTACGCAATGAGCTGAAGCAAAACCAAGAAATGGCTGCTTTTTTCGATAATGTCTGCATTATGGATCCACTAGATGCCCGTGAGGCATTTTTTGGTGGCCGTACAAATGCAACCAATCTTTATCGACAGGTATGAGATGACATTTTTTCTTTGCTGCCACTTTGTGACAGTTTTCTGCAGCGTTGTAAAGTATGATAGCTCTTTGATGGTAGGCACAGCATGGCGAGAAAATCAAATACATCGACGTGCTGAGTTTGTATCCTTATATCTGCAAACATGGACGATTTCCTGTGGGGCATCCAAAGATCATCACAGAGAATTTTGAACTTATGGACGCTGATCACATGCCTTATGAAGGATTGGTGAAGTGCAAAATATTACCTCCAACTAACTTGCTCCATCCTGTCTTGCCGTACCGCTGCAACAAGAAACTGACGTTTCCCCTGTGTTCAAAATGCCCCACAAATTGCCAGCAAGAACCCTGTGCTCACTCCGATGAAGAACGTGCTTTATGCGGAGCTTGGGTTACGCTAGAACTTAAAAAAGCTCTGGAGCTTGGCTATCGAATAATCGACGTCTGCGAGGTAAAAATGAGGAGCTGAGATAACTTCAGAGAGGATTGTAATTGTTGTGTACTGAATTTTTACTCCAGGTGTGGCATTACGAACAGTTTGAGCAATACGACAAAGACCTCAACCCGAAGGGCGGGTTGTTTTCAGCGTATATTAACGAGTTCCTTCGTATTAAACAAGAAGCTGATGGCTGGCCGGCGGGTGCGGACACTGAAGAGCAAAAGCAGGCATTTCTGGAGGAATGGAAACGGCGCGAGGGGATCGAATTGCGTCCAGAAAAAATGTTCAAGAATGCTGGCTTACGAGCCTTGGCCAAGCTCTGCCTGAATAGGTAAACCGTGACTGAAAAAAGAAATTCATGGGGTACACTCACAAAAATGTTCTTCCATCACAGCTTCTGGGGGAAGTTTGGGCAACGAAGCAAAATGTCAAAAACAGAATATTTCACCGATCCAGCCAGTTTTTTCAAACTCGTCTTCGATCCTGCCGTTTGCACAAAAACAGTTCGTCTTGTAAATGACAAGATGGTGGCAGTTCACTACGACTTACAAGACGAGTTCGTCGAAGTGTTAGCCAACACAAATGCCGTCATTGCAGCCTATACGACTGCGCAGGCCAGGCTCAAGTTATACAGCTACATCGAACGACTGCAGGAACGTGTGCTTTATTTCGACACTGACTCCCTGATCTACATTGAGCGGCCAGGGGACGATTATCACCCTGAAATTGGAAATTTCTTGGGTATGCCTTTTGTTTTTAAACCCCTGTTGCTATAAGAATACTCCTTTTTTAGGGGAAATGACTGATGAGTTGGAGAAAGATTATGGGGCTGGTAGTTGGATTACAGAATTTGTCAGCGGTGGCCCCAAACACTACGCATTCAAAGTTTGGAGCACGACCGAGAACAAAGAAAAAATATGTATCAAAGTCAAAGGTTTTAGAATCACTCATGATGTGTCAGCTTCTATCAATTTCGATAAACTACGAGAAAAAGTGCACAACTTCGTTCAGCAGGGCAACCGCCAAGAAACCGTCATCCATATTCAACGCATCGAACGTACACCAGAGCGAAAAGTGGTCACACTTGTGCGTAAGAAAGTGTACAGAGTGACATATGATAAACGCGTAGTCTTGCCTGATTTCACCACTGTTCCCTATGGCTATCGTGTGTGACACGGCACGTTTCTTTTTTGTTTTCCTGCTGCACAATCTGTAATGCACAGTTTTATGCAAAAAAAAAGGCGTGACTTCTGCGGTCGGGCTGACTTCGTTTCGTATGCGTGATGCGGTTTTCCTGGCTTGGTAAAGGGAGGGAAGAAAAAAGTAGGCGGAGTCGACTGTCTGGAAAAGGGGCTGTCTGGATATACAACGCACTGACTTACCTATGCTCTGTACATAGGGTATGTTTTGAACAGGAGTATACTTCCTACAGGGGGTATGTTTTTGTTCAGGGTATACTTTATACAGGGGTATGTTTTGTACAGGGGTATACTTTCTACAGGGGTATCTTAAAGCATTGCCTATACCCACGTGGTTAGACCATAGAGGGGGGGATATACTACTAATGTGCCCACATCAGAAGTTCACCATCACTAAATTTTTCATAAGAATCCAATTTTCCACAGTGCTTGTGAAATATGTACTGTTTGACAACAGTAAGCAACTAAAACTAACCCCCCTCGACCCCCCCGGCCCACCAAAAAACTAATAAAAAAAAAAAACACCCCCCCCCCCCAACCCCACGACCACCCAAAGGGGCCCCCGCCCACACCCCCCCCACCACACCACACCAACCAATACAAAAAAAAACACCACCACCCTACCCCCCCCCCCCCACCTTTTGCACTGCCAAGCTATCGATGCACTCTGATGGGCACTGGGAAATGAGTGGGCCTCTTGCTCTGTGAGCTATCCATTTGTCTACTCGCTTTTACAAGCTGCCGAGTTGTTATCTTGACGGTGGCGGATAGTGCGCATGACTCTGCTTACCAACTCGCAGAGAGAAAGAAATCAGACGGCGGGGCTCGATCCTGGGATCGCCCAAGTGGCAGGCTTAGGCGCATACCACCTCGAGCCACTTCCCAGCGGTGCCCTTTGAGCTGCTAACCAAACCGCAGGCCGGTTTTTCATAATTGTCGTCTGCAACCCCGACTTCATCACCTCGAAAGTCATCTTCACTTTGCAGTTTTTCATACTGAACGCCACGCACCAGTTTCCGCTTGAGCTGGGCGCTGGCTTCTGACTGCCTTCGACAGCATAAACAACCCCTCACATGCTACTAACTGGAAAAAAGCACTGACGGTGAGGCCTGATTAGCTGAGAAGAGAAACAAAGTCACCTATTCTTTTCACCTTTGTGACCAGCACGCCTGGCGGTCGGGAGTAATCGATACGCTCCCCTGGCTGGGACGTCAACCTCTTCGGTTGATGTTTCTAGAGCAGGTATAGTCGCGAGACTTGCCTACGTGAAGACGGAGTGTGTTGCTTAGAGACTTCGGTCTCGACTATCTCCCGCCGCCTGGGTGCGCTGGTTACACCTTGCAGACATCCAGAAACGAGTCATCAACGACGTCCAGACAAATACCATGGGCACGCAGATATGGCCAAGGACACTCCTTTACGGGAGTGATCGCAAGAAGGTTTCAAAGTTGTTTGCACCTGAACATGCGAAAGCTGTGACATAGCCCCATAATGAGGGCTTATCATAGATAAAGTTAACTCTGGAGTCCTTTTTTTTCGGGCCTTATCTGCTAAATTTAACGGTCGACCTTAATTTTAAGTCCTCTCGAGAAACATATCGCAAAGGTAATGCTGGATTCGCCAAAAATAAATCCCAACTTCAAGATCAGCGCTTTCGAGAGACAAGGCCCAGGAACTTTTTGAGTTCCCTCGTACTGTTCTCTGCTAGCTGTAAAGCAAAATGAAGAAGATCTAATCGTAAGCTGCTCATAAATGACTGTAGCCATAACTTCAATTTTTTGAAAAAAATGAGTTTTCCACCATGTTTCCACTCGGCACTGATATTTCTGCCGTCCAACTACTAGCTATTTGCAGAATCTGAGTCATCAATGTTTTTCTGGTCTCAATAATAAGAAAGACTTATAGAAGATAACTCGTGCCTCTATGTACTTCTGAGCAGAAAAAGGAAGCATCAATGCAGAATATTGATCACATCTTTCATTACACTATACTGTAACCCTTCCCTGGTCAAACTGTTAGTAACATCAAGTAGCTACTGTACGCTACCTGTGCTAGAAGATAGTTCTCGCGGTTCTACTAAACTACAGTAATTTACGTTACGAATGAGGTCTATATTGTTCTGGGAAGGTTTTTTCGGCGCCATTCGGGCACCGCTCGACGGATTTTGATGAAATTCGACCCAAGCATGCGGGAAATGGTACCCGAGAACCCTACGATGGGATTTCGCGAAATTTTGATCGGTTCGGGAGATATCGTTCAAAAACGACTTCTGAAGTGGGGACCCCGTACTGTAGAATATGAGTCCGCAAGTTTGACCAGGGAAGGGGTAATAGAGCGACTGGAGACAGATTGCAACAGTATTGTTCGCCAGCGATTGTGGGAAACAAGATCGGTTTAGAAAACAGCCCCTGGCAAAGTCTTTCGAACCTCAGAAGTATTTATTTCATCTAGAACACAAAATTGATTTTAGGCAAATGCTGAAAGGCTTCGAAAACCTACAATCGTGAGACATGGGATGGGGAAATTCGCAGTACACAATTGCCAAGACATATTTGAGTGGGTCAAGGCTTAAACTTAGACATCGGCGCACTTACCGGTTTTTGAGCAATTTTTAACCCTCAGACCGAAAAAGCATATAAGATTTGCCGTTTACTCACAGAAAATTCCCCATTGGTCACTCTGACCCAGAATGAACTAATAATAATAATCATTATTATTTCAGCCGATTTCAGCCATGTCAAGCTAGACCGTAGTACATCCGAGACGCTGAGGCCTAAGCCGCGAGGTCTTTGATGTACGCGATACTGCATATAAAGCTGGACAAGACTTTCGTTCGAATACACATGATACAGTGATGGGTTCCGCTTTTGCATTGTTTGAAATATTTGAAATTAGTGTAAGTCCGTGAGCCGTTTTGGAGTCTTCCAGTGACTGGACCTAAACTTTTGTTTTGTTTACTCATGAAAAAAATCGTTTTTCTTTTCGTCAATATGAATCTACAAGATTGTGCTTTATTGCGCATATCCTTTCATCCCGGCTGCTTGCGCAAACAGTATGAAAAGTCATCTTGAACAATAAACAGCTTACCACGGGGGGTTTGGGGTCTCAGTCTCCATCGCCCGCGCTCCTACCACATAAATGTAGCTTACAGTTCTGTAAAAAAGTTTTAAGTGTACCAGATTCTACATGAATCGACCTACGATCCTATGCATCTTCGAAGCACAGCGCTATTTGAAGGCTCTGCAAGTAAGTCCACGTCCAGATTGACTTTTGCTAGTGTTTCGATATTTATCATTTAATGCAGTCAGAAACCTACAAAATCCGATCCTACTCTGCGATGCGACACTGTGGACATGATGCTTACAAACTTTGTGCAAGATGTGAAATGGGCAGGTGCGAGGTTCCTGGATGAAGCAGGGATGTTTCACATATAGTTGCAGAATAGAGCGGCATTCACTGTGATGAAAACGATAAATATGGTCTCATGCTGCTCCCGTTCAGCCAGTGAAAGTGCGAACCGTCATGCCGCACAGAAGTTGCCCAGATGCTGTCATGCATCGGCCAGTTCTGGCGTCTTCCTGTCAAGGTCCACTAAAGATCTTATCGCAACTTGACGAGGAGATTTCTACAGATTTCTTCTGGAAACACGAAATTGGGCGATGGGCGTATATCACGTTTTTGCGGATAGACGGCATATGCGGAAACCCAAATGCAAACTTTCGTTATGCATTTTTTTGTACCAAACCAGCTGCAGCCTGCAGAAGACGAAACCTGCGTGAGCTTCTGCCATGCCCCGAGTGCGTTTATCGATCAACAAGTGCGTTTATTCGCCTCGCTGCAACACGGCGAATCGAATGAAATCGACGCAAGTCCTGTGCGGCGATCGCACACACATCGTCATCACGTGACCCCAACAGAAGCAGGTCGACGGTGCTTGTGCGCGACAATGTACAGCTAGTGATTTGAATCACGGCCCACGAGAGTGCCTGCTGAGTACGGTCTTTTGAAGCGCCGATTCATCAAACTTGTATATCAAATTTTATTTTAAAAAAGTCGAATTGGATATTTCATCGAAAATGAAATTGTCAGTATTCGTGGTTATGATTATTTTGCCCGCACTTTTGATGACGTCGGACGGAAAGCGTGGATCGAAAGCCAAGAAAAAATACGATTCGACTGCGAAAGACACGAAAAAGGACGAAACCGAGCAAAACGATGCGGAGCATAAAGAAACCAAAGAGAGCGATGAGAAACGAAACAATTCGAGGAGGAGCTATCGAACGGCGGAAAATGAGAAAGTCAAAAGTTCTACCATTATCGGAATTGATTTGGGAACGACCTATTCGTGCGTGGGCGTCTTCCACAATGGCCGAGTCGAGATTATACCCAACGACCAAGGCAACCGAATCACCCCGTCCTACGTGGCATTCACTGCCGAAGGTACCCGACTGATCGGCGATGCGGCCAAAAATCAGTTGACTACGAATCCTGAGAACACCGTCTTCGATGCGAAACGTCTCATCGGACGCGAATGGAGCGAGCCATCGGTGCAGAATGACATCAAGCTTTGGCCTTTTAAGGTAAGAAGCGCATAGCTGCTAATTTCGTCTTGACTGCTCAATTTTACAAGGAAAAGCAGCATACTCTGGGTGAATACGTTGGTCTTCTAAAATGGGCAGGCGCCAAGCTTTGTTTTCGGACCACTAGGTGACGATCAGTCGGCGTGCCCGATTTCCCCTTGTATTCCATCCACCAAACGCTTCGAAATTCATAAAATCGTATTCATGTTCCTCCTCTTCAGGTCGATCGGGCTGGCGAGAAGCCAAGCATTGTCGTCAAGGTGGGTAAAGTAACGAAAGAATTCACTCCGGAGGAAATCTCAGCTATGGTTTTGGGAAAAATGAAAGAAGTCGCCGAAGCGTACTTGGGCAAACAAGTTAAGGATGCCGTCATCACTGTTCCAGCCTATTTCAACGACGCTCAGCGTGCCGCCACCAAAAGTGCAGGAACGATCGCCGGTTTGAACGTTGTTCGCATCGTCAATGAACCGTGAGTCATTTTGCACAAATTCTCTTCGTTCCGTGCAGGAAATCTCAGCGTTTTAGGACCGCCGCTGCCATTGCATATGGCTTGGATAAGAAGGGCAGCGAGAAGACGATCCTCGTCTACGATCTTGGCGGAGGAACTTTCGACGTCACTTTGATGACAATCGACAACGGCGTTTTCGAAGTATTGGCTACTAACGGCGATACGCACTTAGGAGGCGAAGATTTCGATCGGCGCGTCATGGAATATTTCCTGGAACTATATCAATCGAAAACTGGCGTAAACGTTCGCAATGACAACCGAGCCGTGCAGAAGTTGCGTCGTGAAGTAGAAAAAGCCAAACGTGCTTTAAGCACACAGCATCAAGTTCGTCTAGAAATCGAGTCTTTCTACAAGGGCGATGACCTCTCCGAAACATTGTCACGTGCCAAATTCGAAGAATTAAATATGGTAGCCTAAAATTTTAATTTCTTTGCGCTCTGAAACAGCCCGCATTGATTTTAGGAGCTTTTTATATCGACCTTGCGACCAGTGCAGCAAGTGTTAAACGACGCTGAAATAGCGAAAGACCAAATCGACGAAGTCGTTTTGGTTGGCGGCAGCACCCGCATTCCAAAAATCCAACAGCTAATTCAAGAATTTTTCAAAGGCAGGGAGCCTAATCAAGCTATGAATCCTGACGAAGCTGTTGCGTTTGGCGCTGCAGTGTTGGCTGGAAATCTGGCTGGCGAAAAAGGTAATGAATTGTATGCCACTATCCTTGCTTTTGGTTTGAGCAATCTTTGCTTTTCAGACACTCAAGGTCTTGTCCTGCTCGATGTGACTCCGCTGACGTTGGGTTTCGCGATGCAAGGTGGCATTATGGCCAAGGCCATTCCCCGCAACTCTGTCATTCCCACAAAGAAAACTGTTCCCGTCACGACAACTGTAGATTATCAAACCGCTGTTCAAATTGTAGTAAGTGAGGGTGACGTGCATTGTGGTTTCCTTTCTCGTGAGTGGGTCGTTTCTGTAGTTTCAGAGCACTGCCTCGCATGTTTTTCCAGGGTTTTAAAATCTCCTAAAATCATATGTACTGCAGACGCAATATTTTCCAGGTGTATGAAGGCGAACGCCCGATGGTGGAAGGCAATCGTATGCTGGGCAAATTCATCTTACATGGCATTCCTCCTGCACCTCGCGGCGTTGCCACTATTAAAGTCACTTTTGAAATCGATGTCAATGGTATTCTTCAAGTGTCAGCCCAAGATTCAAATACTGGCAAGACCGAAAAGATCACCATTCAAAACGATCGCAATCAATTGAGCCAAGACGAAATCGAGCAAATGATCAAGGAAGCTGAAAAGTACTCATCCCAGGACAGGAAAGCCAAAGAGCGAGCTGAAGCTCGGAACGAAATGGAATCGATGACTTATGGCTTGATGAGTCAACTGTACGATCAAAGGAGGCTCGGTGGGAAATTGTCCTCCGCCGAAAGGGATCTGATCAGGGATGCTGTCGAGAAGACCATGTCCTGGTTGGAACAGAATCCACGGGCCAGTACAGACGAAATTAAAGAGAAGCAAAAAGAACTCGACGACATCGTGGCACCTGTGCTCCGCGCTTTGTATGGCGATCGGTATCGCGAAAAGTTGGAGAACGAGGGACGAGGTGGCGATAACAATTTCAAGGGCGAAAACAATGAGCGCGATCAAAACCGTGGTGATGAAGAAAAGTCCCATGCTCCTCCTCCGCCCCCTCCGAGCAGCGAACAAGAAGATGAAGATTTTGAAGACGACGATGATGATGAACGAGACGAATTGTAGAAATATTATATTAAATTTTTCTCCAAAACATGTTTAAAACGTGTTGGCGAGAGCGTTAGTTTTAGCTTTTGATTGTGAATTGAACGCCGAATTTGTGTTCCGAAATTTTTTTGTCTGATAAAGTTTCAGTTTTCGTTCTAAATACTGAAAGTGGTCGGAATTTTCTGAGAAATTTGGCCGCACCATAACTATAGCCTCAGCCGATTAGTTAATCCCGATGCTACAGAACAGAAAAAGTATGCACTTTGCTACGCAGCTGCTTTATTTCTATCGCGAAGAAGTGCCAATTCAAAATGTCGTGTTTTAAAAGCCACGCGCCTTCGCTGAAAATAAAAAACCATGAAATTTTGACCCTGCGCATAATTTTTATCCTCACTGTAGTAGTCGATTTTGTTACTGACACCAATAAAAAGTGAACACCCATCTTTTTTTTCTGAACACGTCTTTTCATCATAAACTCTTTCACTGATTTCACTTTTGATTCTGTGCAAAGGCTCGTACTTGTTTAGGATAAGAAATTTTGCAATAATTTTTCTCCAGCCTGCTTTCTCACGGCACATGGAAAAGTCAAATATATACACTTATGATTTAAATAAAATTTTTTACAATTTATTAGAGAGCTCTGACCAGAATTGTGTTATTGGATAGATGTTACGGAAGTTTCAGGAGTTGAGTGTTATCCAATAGTTTTTTGTTGATAGCGTGATATTTTGCCAATATATCAAGATACAGCCGACATATAAAGCGATATATGAAAATGTAACTATTACTTGACGCGATGTGTCAAGATTTTACAGATCAACCGATATATCGAGTTACGACATTTTCGAAGCCGTCCATGCTTTCCACTTTAGTACTTCAGCCTCCGATTGTGAGATGTCGCAATGCCAGAATTTTGAGGTAATTCTAAGCGTCTATTGGCTAAATGTAAGGCACCAGTTTCTTTTTGCATATCTTGGATAATATTTCTCTTTTTACACTCTTCGCCAAACTAGAAACGGCTTTTTTATGGCTTGACGGTGAGCCTAACTTACGACTAGAGTGGCATAACTGATTGATTTCCACGTGACCTTTTCCCTGCACAGTCCGCTTGACTCGCACAGTTTATTGGCAGTGGGCGTAACAGGGCTGACGGAAGCCATATATAGGCGTCAAACTTGGTTCGTTTTTTCAGTTTTTTTGCCGAATACCGATCGTATGTAGCTCGGCCGTCTGGTCATAAACTTGAAGTAGTGCCATTGTTTAAAATACATTGCGTGGTTGGAGCAACTGATCAGGCGCCTAGGTGTAAGAAGGCTGCTTCAAACAGCCATGCAGTCCAGCACGGAAATCGACACTAAACGTGAATGGTTGGAAACATATATCTGATTCTTTTCTTTATTTTTCTTCTTATTGTTGCATATCTGATCATTTATTGCCGTATCGTTGGATTATTTCCAGGATCACTTGAAATGAACAAGTCAGGTAGGTACATGCTGTAATCAACTTGGCTCATGGTACATACGAGAATGAGTACGTATAAATTTGGGCCATCGTTATCCTTGTTTCAGAAGCGACATCCACAACAGTGTGTTCCAGTTGTTCTGAAGCACCATTAGTGCCTGGTGGGACGACTGGAACCGACTTAATTTCCCAAGTAACTTCCGGCAATGGTTTCAAGATCAGGCAACCATCTCTGGCAGCTTGCGAGGACGAGAATGAGTTGCCTGCTTATGCGGACGAGGTGAATTGCAGGAATAATTATGTGTAACTGTGGCTTGCGAAAGATTTCCATCTGCCACATTTCTCTTCGTCTAGACAGCTAACTTTCTAATCAAAATTGGCTTCATCGATTAATTGAGGGCTAGAGGACTTCGAATGAGGCCCATTGATTGAGCGTCATGTGTGGCGCACGTGTTTCACTTCCAGTGCTGCTACCACTGCGTCTTTCTTGATATTACTGAATGAGCAAAAAAAATTTCACGACATATGTATTTGTATCGAACAAGGAAGCAAGAAATTTTGCATCAGTTCTGGAAGGATCAGCTGTAGCCAATCTTCTTTAAAAAAATGCAGCCTATTCAAACATGATGGGAAATGGCATTTTCCGCTGTATGATTAGTCCAGCACGTCAAAGACTAACCTTGCGATATGATGATAGTGTTTTGTTCCAGTGTGATGTCTATAATCAGCACAGCTAGCTTAAACTCATTTTATCTTTAATAATTCGTGATGCATTACTCAAATTGGCTCGTGATAATCGTGCTTTTTATTTTGGGCTTATCTTGCGCATCGCGATTGCTACAGGTCACGTTCTTGGGCTGACAAGCCCACATGTGTGTGTTTATTGACTTTTCCTCACCTAGTTGCTGCTCACTGTGACAATCTTTCATTTGTATGGTCTCTAAAACCGCAGGAGCTGGAACATCGAAATTCTACTCTTTTCTAGCAGCTGAGCAACACATAAGCTTTCGCAAGATACCATATTCATGCAATGTTGAGCTGCAAACTAGAGCACCTAGTTCCTCTGAGGCGTGTGTCACCTGCAGAAAGTATGCGTGTTGTATACTTTTCATAGTTATATTTGTTGCTTTTAGGTCCGCGTTATTACTAATTATGCGTTATTATGCGCATGCGATATTATACACCAAATGATTTAAAATAACCGCGAGTAAAAATCGCCCTGGCTGTAAATGATCAGACAAATCTCACTCACGTCGCGTCTCTCAGCGACTGAGAATCAACAAGAGATCAGATCAGATCAGAGCTCGATATCATTTGCTGACAGACTATTTCTCAGCTCCGTCACAGGGATACTGGTATGCCGAGGCAGTCTATTAGAAGTGGGCTCTGGTACTGGAGTGAACTTGTGCCCTCGATCACGGCTATGATCTCATCAACTGAATTATGCGCCCGATTTCTGTGTGTTTCTGTCACATTAGAATCTGTCGACCCCGAACCATTACGTACCTACACCAGATCTCAGTGGATTCAAAACGCTGGTTCGACAGGCCATGCACTTCTGATGACTAATAAATATGACATATACAGTATAAGGCGAACAGTGGTTTTTTGGATTGGGTTCAAAATAAGTCAGCCTCCGCAGCCCAAAACCACTCTGCCTAAAAACCGTACCCTACCTAGCCCAAAAACCCAAAAGTTACCTGCTTGTAGGTTGACCTGGCTTTTTGGATCGAATGCCAGAACTGGCGTATAATGCAAAAAATTAATTTTTCGCTAAAAGCAGCTAATGACAGTTTTACATAGATACGAAGTCCTTTTTTCCAAACTGCCGTTATATTGTAAGAAATTTTTGCGCTATGTTTTCCTTGTTCGCAACTTCAATTCATTACTTCCTTTTCAAAAAGTGGCTAATAGTTGTTGATTTCTGCATAAAAAGCTTCTGGGACTTCTTGTCTGCTCAAAACTGTCATAAGCGACTTGCAGCGCGAAATTAAAATTTTTCCTGGGTGCCTGGTGAAAGGTGAAATGGTTTCACGGGGTCTGTGGAATATAAGTGTGAGCTAGATTTACCTGTCCGCTGGTGTCTTGATGGACGACGTGGCAAGTAACTTATGGGCTGTTGCACTTTTGATAATGCGACCTTATGCGGATTTATGTATTTGCCTGATTTGACAAAAAATGGAACATGGTATGTCCATAACTGATGTCTATTTTGCTTGAATTTCAAGTCATGCATATTACAGCATCCATGTATCCATACAATGTCGAGGCATTTGTCTTGATACCGCTTGCTATCCTGTTATTTCGTGCAATATGCTGTACGACTTGTAATTGCTAGAGAGAGCTGCAAGAGATCTACAGGTGGGTACTGTAGTTTTCGCAAATACTTTTTGCAGCCTGTCATTATTTAAAGGCTTTAATGCCTGCACCAATGGCCCCTTTGATCGATATCCTCGAGACAAGAGCAAATCGATTAAACAATTAGCAAGATCGGAAATACGTCCAATAAGCTAAGAGCGAGGCGGAGCTCAGCAATGATGCCTTTGAATACAAAACCACCAAGTTATAATAAAGTCGTGAAAAATAGTCGTAAATACGATAAAGTTTCGTTTGTTGAACAAATACTGTATTTCTGTAACTCTAGTGCACACCGCTGCTGTACATAGATGACTTCTTTCTGCAGTAAAATCCTTGGCTCACCTAGCTCTATCTAGGGCTGAGCAGAGAATGGCTTTAGCCACAGGAACAGTCCCACGCAGTCCACGGACGTTTCTTGACGACTTTTACATACTATCCCACACCAAGAGCAGCTGGGACCAGTCCGCAACCGATGCTTGCAAACCAGACTGGACACTCGATTTCGAACTCGCTCTCGGTCTCGCGCCGGCCCTGACTTAGGAGAGGCAGACGGGTTTCCCGAACCAGTGTACTTATAGGCCCGAGAGCATAGCCCATCCCTATGACAGCAGTCATGTTTTCCGTGGATAATAACTAAAAATGATCATAAAACTTTGGCTTCGAGATGAAGTAGATACTCCACAGGTTCTCCTTAAGTTCTCCTTGTTCCAGAGCTTGGTTATAGTTTTTCAAAGGGATCTAACACTTTAGAGAGAAAGAGGGGCGCCTTTTAGGATTTCAAACAGGTCTGACGTGTGTTCCTCAACCCGCAGCACCTCCTCGTCAACTATTTTAACGCCTCTCCTACTCACAACACCTAAGACATTATGAAGCTCTTTGACCAAGCATGATGAACCTTCGCCGAAAGATGAATTATCGTAATTATAGCAGATTATTCTTTTTTTAAAATTTTTGTGGGCTAAAGTCTGTTTTGCCTCTAGCCGGCGAGCAGTTAAACCTTTTAAGCAAGGCTGTGCGGGGAACAGCTCACACAGCAGCGTCCCTCTGCGTGTCTCCACTAGGAGCACCTCCACGCGAGGGCATCCTGGAGTGGACACCGACTTCCTCGGACGATGGCGGGCGGGCTGTGAACCCTGTCGGTGTTCGACAGCCGAGACTGTCTACTCGTTTGGCTTTCGTCTCTGTACTCGGAGCACCTCTAGGGTACCGGGTGAGTCACCCACGGCCTGGCGTGCAAGGTCAGCGAGTTATGGTTCGCAAACCGACCTGCATCACTGGGGATTGAACCTGGGGCGAGTCCAGCCACCCGCTCCCAAGCAATACGGAGAGACAAATGCCAAACCGCATGCACCACCGCGGCCGCCTGAGTAGATACATTGTCCCCAAGGTTTCTCACAGTTTTTACTGATCGACAGTCTTGAATGCGCCATTTTTACGTGGCAATTAAAAAATGACTGAGCATCTTGAAGAAAAGAAGTGGTGGCATAATCGATTGAGTCATGTGTAGCGTCTTCAATAATCTGAACCAGGTAGCACCAACCAACTAATACATCGCAGCTATCTAACAGATTCGAGTTCGTCTTTGCTCTTCTGTTTTGATGAAAAAGCTCGTCTGTCACTGACACTCAGCATTTTACTACGGCTAGAGGCGCTTACATAGCTAGCCTGAAGCTGTCGTTTTCCTCCTCGTATAACTCGCACTCCCCATCCGAATCTGAATTGTTTTTCGGCTGTGCTCGTTGTTAATAGTTCGGCTATGCTTGCAGCGAACTGATTCTGATTGTATACTCGTATTTAGATAAATATTGAACTAAAGTGATAAACGTGAGTGAGTAACCTTCCATGCTCTGCTGCAATGTTTGAGGACAGGTAAGCTGCTATTTCTGTTCAGCGAACCTTGAAGACAAGGATTCGTTCTCCCCCTTCATCACTTTCGTTTTCAGTGGCCTGGTAGTTCTAATTGTTCCACTCGTCTTGACCTTCATTTTCATAGTGCTATTTATCGTATGCATAACCACATATTGCAAGTCGCGAAAACGACGACACGCCGTTGTGTGCCCGCCGAAAACAGGGATTCCAGGTAAAGTTGCTACTTTTTTAATGCTTCTTCTCATTTTTCTGCTGGAGCAGGTTCTACCGTAATGCAAATCGAAGAAATGGCGGTGCCTGCATGCACAACAGTGGAGTGTCATGACTCCGTGATCAGTGACTGCCTTACCACAACTCACTCTTTCTCGCCTCCTCAATCCGAAGCAAAGTTTAAAAAATTGCCTCCGGTTTTGGCACCTCACGATCCTGCAACCTGATTTGTTCCCATATGCATTCTGGCTGTTGACTGTGTTGTATGTGTCTTGGTCAGACCTGGCAGTTTACTGGTGATTGAGTGCAATCTGGTTTATTTTTTCTGTTCATTGCAAGACGTCAAAAAATAAGCAAAAGTGGAAAGTTCCAGAGTCGTTGCCAGGTAATTGAAACTCAACATTGTAAAAAAGCAGCTCACGGGTTTTTTTATACTTCTCTGTTAGAAGACATAATCGGGGTATACTAATCTATTTTAAACTTTGTTCTCGTTCTGGAAATCCCTTGCTATTTCTTTCATTTTCTCATCCAGTTCCCGTTGGCGTTGCTGATTTCATGCTCGCGCAATGCCGCCCCAACAAAAACCTGCTCCTGCTTGTTCTCTACAAAAAGCAATCGCTATTGTTCAGCCATCCAGAAACAACATATTGAATCTTTGCCGCTGTAATCGCATAGCTGACGAATTGGAACCCAGTGTTTGAGATGTTATTTGTTTATCCCTTGAGTTGCAAGATTGATGTCACTGAAAAAATGATTTTTATGCTGGAGACCAGTGCAATGAAAAAGTATGTAAACTTGGCGTTGACAGTGAGTTTATTTATTGTATTCCATCTTTGAATGGAATACCCCAAGCGTGCCAGGCTAATGTTAATTTCAATGAATCGAGAAAATTTCCTTATTGTCCGTGTTTTGGTGGGCGACTTATAAATGGAATTTGTGCTTGTAATGGTTCTTACACTGGCACATTCTGCGAGAAATTTGACCAATCGTCTTCACATCACGATTATGGAAATATGGTAGATAGACGGTATGCGGTATCTTATTTGCTCCAAAAAAGACATCAGAGGGGGAATCTTTTCAGGCCCCATCCAAGAGTGGGAGCTTGTTCGAGTGGCCCCTCTTTGTTACAAGCCCTCCAGTCACATCCTGACATTGTCTCTCCACTATACACCTCTAAGTACTCGTACACACCACATCCGGCACCGTTTTACTTAAAATAAGCCAATTCTAACCTAACATTGGCCAAAGAGCAAATTACTGTAGATCCATGACATGACAACATTGCACAGCGCTGCATTCAATCACGCGCAAGGCCGCAGAAAACTTACTTTTTCAATCGAGCTCGAGGAAAGCGGCTTAGTCAAGGGTGGCTAAATTTGAGGGACATCATCGAATCCTCTCTTGCACATACAGTACTAGGTATATTCAATTTGGGCTCCCATTTTTCAGGGGAGACCGCATGAACATAACGATATGGTCATGCACTACAATCTTTCTCGCCCTCGTCCTCGTCTGTATTTGCTCTTATCTCTGTCAAAAGCCCAGAGAATACTCGACTGGCTTCATTATAGCAGCCCCGATACCAGGTATGTTTCAATTGATCACTACCGGATCCTGTGATCACTTCCAGCCCAGTCCTTGCTTTGCTTTGCTATTTTACGTCACCCAAGCACGTTGCCATGCAGTTAAACGGGGCGTCACAGAATAAGAAAAATAAAAAAAATCACAAGAAATTTTGAAATTGTCACGAAATATGCTGCATAAAACATGGATATGAACTAGAAGCCATTTTATATCGAAGATCGTTCCACAAGATCGTTGCTGAGTATTCGAATGATTGCTCGTATGCTTCCGTTCTAGGGTTCGTGATTTCGAGTTGATGCAGTTGGGTGGTCCTGGAGCTGACTCGCCTGCCCGATTCCGCTTTGTGGATAAAATGAGCTTTGGATAAGCCTGCATTCCATGGTAAAATTTGTAAAAGGCTCGTAACTTGATCATCTTTCGTCGTTCAGCGAGGCCAATGAAGTTGTGACCGTATTTCGTCATAGCTGGAGTGCCAGTCGTTTCTGACAGATCTTGCAGCACCCTATTGGGCACGTTCTAGCTCGTCACATAAACCTTGTTGGTCGTCAGTTGAGGACCATGTGCAGCAGCCGTATTCAAGCCGGGGCCTCACACATTGAATGTAGACGCTGTGAAGAACCTTTGAAGCCAATTTGCCAAATTTCTGTCGAAAAGCACCGATCATTCGCCTTGCTGAGCTAGCAATATCCTGGCAATGTTGGCTGAAGCGCATGTTCAATGAGAATTGGACCCCGAGGTATTTGGCCGAATCTGAAAAATTTATTGGCTCCCCCTGGAGGGTGACAGTCGGTAAATCGATTGCCTTGTGATTAAGCCGGAAGACGCAAGCTTGAGTTCTCTTAATGTTGAAAGAGAGACCAAGAGCCGCGACTTGATTAGATTAAGTCGATTCCGGATTGCAATCGGATTTGAGGTGAAGCACAATTTTCCAGGGGGGCTAACAACGCAAGGTCGTCAGCATACGCTTGAAGGAGCATACCAGGAAAAGTCCGCTCAAATTCGACAAGGACATCATTGATGTATGAAATGAATAGCGTCGGTGATAAAATAGCGCCTTGAGGGACACCTGAGCTTATTGAGTGAACTAAGAATGTGGCGCTGTCGACATCGGTAAACTGCTTCAGAGTTTCAAGGTAGGAACTGAGCCATCGCAGAAGTGTTGGGCTGAGTTTGTGCACGAACTCCAGGCTCTGAAGGAGTCGGTCATGTGGCACTTGGTCAAAAGCCTTCTTCAGATCAAAGAAGACTCCCGCGACAAAACGATATTTCGGTTGCGATTTACTTGACCAGTTCAGCCAGTCATGGATTGATTGAGAGAGTCGAATCAGCGCACCTTCGGAGGAGTGACGTGGCCGGAATCCATGCTGATTTTCAGAGAGCTTGATTTTTGGACGAATAAGTTGGAATATGTGCTGCTCAAAAATTTTGGAAATGATCGGGAGTAAAGAGATTGGGCGATAATTGGCCGGGTCTGTTCGATCTCCAGGCTTCGGGATTGGGACGACTTTGGCGAGCTTCCAGCTGGCAGGGAAGACGCCCACCTCAATTGATCTGACAGCTTGGCCAATGCGGTACTGATTCTAACCCACTATGTAGACCACGAGCTGGATCTTTCAATGAGCCTGCTCGTTGCTCACGATTAGTTGTGCTGCTGATATTCATGCAAAAAAAGCAGCTCGAACACGCTTCCTAATCAACCGTGGTTGCGTTTAGCAGTGGCCGAGTAGACCAGCCATCCTAAGCCCTGATTCAACTGTGTGCAGTGGCTGGTCTAAAAGTTTCGACTCTGTCATAAGAGACTTTTTGGAAGTAATTATTAGGGGGCTCCAACAGGCCTTACATACACTCACTAGACCACAGTCATGCATTTTGCAATCTACTGCTGCCAGCTATCGTGCATTAAAAATGTGATGGCGGCTTGGTAACAAAAAGTTGCATTTATCGCGTATTGATTCAGCAAGCATGGTGCAAATTTTTTAGAGGGTATAATTCTTCTAACTCATTGCTGTTACTGAATGATCATTATTTTTGAACGGAAGGTTTGCATAGATATTCCAGAACCTCTCTCGCTTATCCCGAAATATCGTCCTCATGGTAAATATGCAAATTGCTATGCTTGCGAATGTGAGTGAGAATACTGCTCATAAAATGTGTACTCATTTTTGAGATAAGGGCCGTAGCTCTGTGAATACGCGTCTGAAATTTAAGAAATTTTTTAAATTCTAGAAGCATGCTAGGTAGCATCAGCTCTACCAGCTTTTAGCGCGCTTTTGAACTCTGTAGGGGAGCGCCAAAAATCTCGATTTTTTGAAAAAGAGGTCAAATTCAGAAGCTATAACTCTCCCCAGAGTTCGATGCCGAGGCTGAAAATTTTATCATAGGTAAAGGACATGATGTGCTACCTCGGGTTGGAGTTTCATTGAAATATCTGAAGCGACACAGGAACGCCATGATACCAAACTTGCCCAATTTTTGAATTTTTTAAAATTCCAGCCGAACTTTAAAATCTTTGTAATTTTGTAATTTTTAAAAGAAGTGTTTGTAGCGCATTCTTTTCTCGAGGTTTAAAAAAAAGAATGTGGAGTTATCTTTAGTAATTATGGAGAAACCAACGTTTATGTTTAGGCGCCTGAATTTTGAACTACAAATTTAGCCGAATTTTCGAGATTCCGCCTAGTCCCACCCATGCGACATGTGCGGGCATACTGCGCCCATTGACTACTGTTGGATAGGGCATCAAATGCCCTAAGATTCATTCAGATCCGTGAGAAGTCATATGCCGCGATCATGACAGTTTACGGCAGGGGTTCTCGTATCTTGAATAATCGTTGGAAAAACAAAAAAATTTTACAGCAATTTGTAGCTGAAGAAATTCTGTACATAACCCCGGCTAATATACCAAGACTAACGGCCGCGCACGCAAACGCGAGGGAGTTCAATGTATGTTATTATGCATGGTTTTTTTTTACGGAATTTTGTCCAGCAACGAGCCCAATTTTGTTCATGTGCAAATCTAGGTTGGTTGTTTCTTGTTTGGGTGTACACAATGTGAAGAGTAAACACACAAGACTTGTCAACACTCTGCCTGACAGTCTTCTGTGACGTCAAAAAATATTTGATAATACCAACTACTTTTTTACAAATTAATTTACAATAGATGATCTTAATCGCCACAAAAATATTTCCCCCTAACATTTGCACTACTTCCCTAAGAAATATTTGTTTAGCCTCTGCTCTCATTTCTCTTTCTTGCACTGTCTATCTGTAAATGTGTTTGTCAGTGTCGATTTACAAAGCCTGTTTCAGATGATCACGTGGTGCAAAACTTATAATTTCATTCACGGCGACGAGCAGATTTCTCAAATGCACGATTGCAAATTTAAAAATTCGTACTTTGCCGCAGTCTAGTAGACATGTCAGCTGACTGACGGCAGAAAAGCCCCGTCACCGCAACAGGGTCTGCATCGATTTTTTGACTAGACCTGGCTGGTATTCACCAGTCTTAACCAGTAGGAAATGGGCATTCGCCTTCCTGAAAGGGTGCATCCACTCTTACTGCAGTTATATCTTAGTTTTTTAACGTGATTACTGCGGGATCTCCAAATATGTCTTTTGTGAAACCCCAAAAACCTGGTTGCACAATGCTGGTAAATTTATCCAAAGATCAACCATCTAGGACCTGGTTTCTGAGCGTTTGCAAATGCAACCGTGCAGCTGATGAAAAAGAGCCAGGAATTTGCGATATGATATGTCCATTATCATCAATGGATGAGAGTGGTTGCGAGTGCAAAGACGGTTTGAAGGCTGGGAAATACTGCGAAAAGTCTGTCTGCAAACTGAATGGAGATGTTTATTGTGCTAATAATTATGGCAGCACACCAAAACAGTGTGAAGCCAATGTGAATCGCAATCGCATCTCTGATTTCCCTATTTGTCCATGTTCAAATGGAACATTGATTGGTCAAACGTGCGTGTGCGATCAGCATTATTATGGCACCTTTTGCGAGACGTATTATGTTCCACCACTTACAACGAGCAGTTACGACAGCTCTAGCAACTCGCTTGGATTGTATGTACAGCAATAAAAGGTCATATGAGATCAGTTATAAATAGTAGATTCTTTTTTTAGCAACCTGCAAATCATCTTCCCAGTCGCTGCTGTACTTGCACTGACTCTTTTTATTTCCGGATTTACTTACGTGTGCAAAAAGAAAAAAAACTATGCAAGTGGCTTCCAGAGCCAGGCTCCAATCCCTGGTAACCACTTGTCGTTTGTAAGTGTTTCAAGAAATCTACTTCTATTTATTTTTCAGGGCCCGCCGTAGCCACTGGTCCCATACCTGGCGCTACAGCACCCGCATACAACATGGCGGAACCAAACGTCTCGTTCAATCAACCACCACCAGCTTATCCTTATCCGCCATCTGCATCCTCCGGTGGTCCGACTGCCCCTTCAGTCACAACGACCTACACATTCAATCCTCCCACTGCGACTAGCTACGGATAACCAGCTGCGTATAACACTGGCCAATGTGAGACACTGCTTCAGCTAGCGTTACCAATGACTGCTAGAGCGGGCTATACTCATGTACTTGCGCTTTTGTAGTGATTGACTGATGATCCAGTGTTTGCCATGTGTTTGTCATTTTTTGATAATCAGTATTTTGCATAATCTCTCGCTACCGACGTAGATCTGCCTTGTAGTGATCAGAAATATGCTACGTTTTCATATTTACCGCGCATTGATATTTGAATATGCTTTACGTCATTTTATTTGGCACTAGCGCATTTGTTGTGTCCAATCATGAGTCATGCTATCTTTAAGTGTTCTACGTAACCTATATAAGCTAGTCTTTTCGTGTCGTTGAGGCTTATTCGTGAAGTTCGGTAAGCCAATAAAGAGTTGCTTTAAGTCGAGTAGAGTTCCCCTTTGTAGGAATCCACCCGAGCTCCACAGCATGAAACTTAAAAAAACTGCTGATTGGGAGCAACAACAGACGGGGTTAGCAAAGGAGCTGATGCATTTTGAAGTTGATTAAAAATATATGGATTTTGGATTAGCAGGGATGGCATGGAAATAGCCGAAAACGGGCATGTGTCAGAGATCATATTGGTAGGCTTGAGGGAAGGATCCCGAACTCAGAAATTTCATATTTCGGCAGAATTTAAGTAGCTAACACCTACTATTTCTTAAAGCTGTGGTACTTGGCTTCAGTGATTGCGCCAGAAGCTGACTTGCAAAGGTTCATCGGAAGTAAAATTGACAGACCTCTGGCACCCAGCAAAAGTCAATATGGTGAATAAACTAGTGTTAAAGAGGAACAAGGAGCAGGGAGGCCTGGGCTACCCCGACTTAGGAGTGAAAGTCTGGGCTCAGACTAATGCTGCTTATTCGGAGGTTGAAAACGCGAGAAGAAAGTGGCTGGCATGATACCTTTGATTATTTTGTTGCCAAAGTCAGGTCTCATGGACCGAAACAACTAGCGCATGTTAGTGTACCCTTTCTGTATAAGCATATCAGAAAATCCGGATTAGCTGCTAAATTTAAGCTTCAGGATCAGGATAGGGCTCAAATAGGTGATAAAGTCTACCTAATCGAAAATATTAAAACCAAACTGATTTATAACCACTTAGTCAATAAAAAAGCATCGAAGGGAACCTGGGTCATGCAACAATACTGCACTGGGAAGTTTCAAGGCGAAGCGATTAATTTCAGTGCTTATTGGAAACTTCACATGACAAAGTATGTTGACGGCCATACCAGAAGCATACACTATGCACTTATGTTCAAGGCGCTCTACACTAGGAGCAGGGTGACTAAATTCGCAGAGGTAGAACCGTACTGCAAGTACTGTACAGACATATTTAGGGAAGATAAACATGAAGATGTCCATCATGTTTTTATCGAGTGCCATAGAGTGGCAGAGTTTTGGAACCAGGTGGAAAGGCTGATCAAGGAAGTGAATCCTTGATCAGCCTGCAGGATGAGAACAAGGTGCTTGGAGTATCAGGACTGGGGGAGAAGCATATACGCACAGCCGTAAATTTGATTATACAAGCAGCGCAAAGATGCATCTGGTATGCCAGAATATACTTGGAAGAGAAAGGCGAGGTGGCGGATTTGTGGCTATCGCTGCTGAGGCGACTTCGCTTCTTGATAAACAGAGCTAAGCACATTTTGCAGCCACGTCAATTCACAGAAATATTTGTAAAGTCTGAACTAACCACGTTGATAAGTGGCAGAGATTATTTGTGATGTGTAAACGGTCTTTTTGGTTGATAGCTTCGATAATTTGATGTTTCCGTCTCAAATAGCTTTACGAGAATTAGATAAGTTTTTTGTGGTTTCTGCGTTGATTATTGACTGCTAACAACAAAAAAAACTTATACAATGACAGGAGTTTGTTCATTTTAGGGCCAGTCAGTTTAGCAGAGCTTCCTTTGGACTTTGACCGCCTCCCACAGTTTTCAGTCTCACAACCTACTGTACCTTTTTAAAGAGTTCTTGCGTTTTCCTCCTGGCCCAGATTACCTTAAAGGAAAATGAGGAAACCAGGAGAATTTTGACAAGGTAATCTGGACCAGGATGAGAACCTCGCTACTTCCCAGTAGTTCTGACAAGTGACCATGGACAGAGCATGAGCATTTAATACTTGCGGCCTCCGAACAAGACTTGTAAGTCCAGGCACTGTCGTCTGGTGTCATCCTACCTCCTTAACAGTTCTGATTCAACGATCAGCTTAAACAATTATGTTCATTTTCAGTCTCCGAAATTGAGAGAGAGCTTTTGGCTCAAATTTTCGGAGGATAGCCCTGGGTTTCGGAAAACTCTCCTAGCTCCTGAGCCGAATAAGAGAGTACTATAACTGCATGCGATGGAGCCCAAGAAATTATCCGCGGGGGAACATCGACCCAAGTAAACCCAAGATCAATAATTGTCCTCCGAGAAAGGGTTATAAATTCCGAAATCCTTTCACTAGTTTCCCGAGGCAGATAATCAGCATTGAAGCGCTCAAATTCCTGGGTTTATCATCCTGTCATTTGTGGGGGCCAACCCCCAAATTTTTTTTTAGATGAAATTTGGCTAGTTTATTCGATGGAAAATTTGAGTCAGCAAGGATTGTCGATTTGCTCAACAACAATCTCAATTCATTCAGCAGCTGCAAACGTTTATCAATCAAATGACAGATTTTGTCAGCAGCAACAAAATTATTATCAGTATTTGCAGCAACAACAACCGCCAACAGCCTATCGGCCCAAGCCCAGCTGTAGCTCCTGCTCCAGTTCCAGTTCCGCTCGTTTTTCCACCCCTCTTCCTGGAGGACGATTGCCGATTCCGTTCTTTGCGAGACAGACTGCATCAATCAACGAACCTCACATTACCTCAGTTACCTTGAACATTTGCTACCCGGGACCAGGACCGCTTGTTCAGGCGTGGTCCACATATTATTTATCGTTAGGTAAGTGAATTCATTTATTTGAATTCTGTGCGATCCTTTTTTTTCCTTGCTTTACGATCCACCATAAATCCTCAGTCATTTGACCCCACTGTGTCATATCTCAGCACTGTGGCACTGTGGCACTGTGGCACTGTGGATCAGAAGAGAGGGTTTCTGAGAGACTCGATCGAGGCCTGGCCAGTCGAATTTTTTATGTGCTCTATCGAAAGTACTTACAAAACTGATTGTCTTGGTGAAACTAAATTTTTTTAAAATGCCTAGGCATGGAAATAAAGCATGTTGAAGGTCAAACAGGGTCACTTTTAGTCAAAAAATCGTAGCTTGCTTAGTTTTGGGTCTAGAACAATTTTTAAAATATAGAAACAACCGCTAAATTTCGAAGAATCTGAAACTTTTGTTAAAATTAGCCTAGCTATAACTGTTCATGAGATATTCAAAAAACCCGTCCGTGATCAGCCGCGATCAGAAACATAATCGATTATGGATAAATTATAAATGAAGTCGTCCGGTATTGATCGAGGTTTATTTCGATCGGTATTTTTTCGTAGTTATCGCGATCAAGAATCGAATCTTGATAGTTATAATGAAGAAATTATCGAGAAACCGACGCGAGAAACGTGTCAAGGTATGAGGCACGCGATTTATGATAAATTGGACGACGATGGTATCATATCGCCGGGTGAACGAGTGTCGGGCGAAGATGAGGTTGGGGCTGGCACGATGACATGAGTCCCTGCGGGCTGGGAAGCGATTTAGGTGGATGATCTAGATAAATTGACGAGGGGTAAAAATAAGTTTCAGATTAAGGAACCTGGGTTACGTGTAGTAAGGGTTTTTTGAAGATGAAATTCAGTTTTACGCAAGCATCGCGCAGGTGATGTGATGTGATGTACCAGTTTCGGTTGGGACTGGCACGATGACATGGGATGAGTCCCTTCGGGGTAAGAAAAGATTGTAGTAAAAGTTTCAGATAAAGGAGCCTGGGCAGGTGAAGTTGAAATTAAGTTTTACGCAGGCATTGAGCAGGTTATGTGAAATGAAGCGCCAGTTTCTGTTTTCTGTAGGCCTGACTGAGGATGAGATGAGACCACTGCCTGCAAGATGGGTTTAGGTGGACTACCTGGATGTGATTGTGGGTAAAAATGAGTTTCAGATCAAGGAGCCTGATGTAGTAGGATGTTTTAAATCTGAAACTGAGTTTCACCCAGGCATTGCGCAAGTGGTGTGAAGTGATAAGATGTACTGTCAGGGGTATAGTGTTTACGTTACAGGCCTGCACGCACCCAGTTCCTGGTCGTCAGTAACAAGAACATTCGGTGAACAAGAACATTGGTCGATAACAAGAGAATCAGAAAATCCGTTTCAGACCAGAGAAGACTAGTGATGAGAGACCAGATATATGATAATAAGTGATACCAGCATGTTCCATGCAAACTGATCTAGTTCCACTGGTATATAAGGTGCCTCCTTCGTTGTCTATGGGCCAGTGTTGCCTTATGTCTTGCCGGGTGCCGCTTCTAAGAAACTGGGAGTGATACATTTGGTTCCAATGGCCGGTCATTACCCGGTACCAAGGGGTAAGTCACAAAGTCATTGATTGGTTTTCGCTCTCTTCTTGTTTTCGGTTCCGGCTAGTGCGAGCCACGAACACATGGCCGACCAGACGCCAGGCGGTGGTTCTACCTAAGACCCCCTGCAGACGACGAAGAAACGACTGTTGTAATCACGCCCAACTGTAACCCTCGTGCCTGGTAGGCCATGGCGAGTGAGAGAGAGTAATCGATACTCTCCCCTGGGGGAACGCCCCCCCCCGGTGTTTTCCGCCGAGCCCCCCCCCCCCCCCGGTTTTCCCCCCCCCCCCTCCCCCCCCCCCCCCCCCCCCCCCCCCCCCCTCGCCCACCCCGCCCCCCTGACCCCCCCCCCCCCCCCCTCTCCCCCCCCCCCCCCCCCGGCCCCGCCAGGCCGAGCCTCTGGCCCGGGACCCCCCCGCCCCCCCCCCCCCTCCCCCCCCCCCCCCCCCCCCCCAACCAGCCCACAGCCGATCACCCACAGGCAACAACCTTGACGAATGCCAGCGATCCTGTCGATACCGTTGTCCCGTTTCGGGTTCGTCAGCAACTCGACGCGCTTGAGCGACAACGTGACGATGCACGATGGTCCGCGCGACAGGCCGAACATCATCTGGACGAAACGGTGGAGGAACGAAACAAATTAATGCGACAAATGGCAGAACTTCGACGCGAGCAAGCAGCACTGAAGGCCCAAGCCCAAACATCGGGAAATACGGAACAGGGACGGATGACGACGATCGAATAACAGCTCAGTGCACAACAGGACGCAGTCAAGTTGATAGAGCACCAATTACGATCGTTGGTAACGGTGGTCACGCAGATGGCTCGGCCCGGTAAGACAGTAGTATCTCAGTCAACAGGTGGGCAGTCTGATGCACCCACCTCGGGAGGCTCATCATCCACAACCTCGGGACAGTCACCCAGTCAGCCAAAATCCAATCCCGACTCGTTGAATCCGATCCCAACTAGAGAGGCAATTAGCGATTGGTTCAGTTGGAACGAGTTCGAGTGGTTCGAAGCTGCCAGTTTCTGGCGTGTACCGGCATCCGGCATCCAGCATCGCGTTCAGTGCACCCCACTAAGCAGACGAGGCGCAAGACATCGACCGACTACGTCAATCAGTCATGACAATGGCTCAAGACGACTCCAAGAAAATGCGTCAGCCCTACCACCAGGCGTGATGCACCCAGCTAAGTCGTTATCAGTTATCGGATCACGAGTGCAATTGGCACTCGACAAAGGCAAAACTCTGCCATTGAACATCAAGCCGTTTGACGGGACAGCTGAGTCGCCGCCATTAGACGAATGGTTGTGCGACTATCACCTACGAATGGAAATGTATCAAGCAACGAGCGACGTCGAACTGTTAACAGACTCCCATCTACCTCACAACCACCAAAAACCCCCAGTCAGCCCACGTGAACGCGACGTCCCGGTCAGCATCACCTGATCACCTTAGACCCAATCTCTACTAGTCCTCCTACTCTTAGATATTCCCTCTCTTATCTACTCACCCCCTCCCCATCCTATATAAACTCCTCTTTTCCACTTTCCGCAGTGAGTGATTCGAACCTGCAGATACCCGTGTAGACCACTCCACCCGCGCAGAGAACACACTACATTTTCTCACCCAACTCCAGGAAGACTACCTTATGCCTCTTACCAAAAAAAAAAGAAACAAAACCACTGGCAAATGAGCAGTGCCAAGCCTACGCAAGCCGACTGGAACAGGCAGCCCAACGCGCAGTCCCGTCAGCATCACCTGATCACCTTAGGCGGATTCTGATTGAGCAATTCCAGAAGAATATGCCACCAGCGCTAGCGACAATAATTCAAGACTTCAGCATCGATTCGTCGCACAAGACGTCGTTCGAAGAGGTCAAGTTGCGAGTGGTCAAATGGCAGCTCCGACAGCAAAATTCGAGCAGCACAGTGGCCAAACCGGCGATATCTGCAGTCGAAGCGACTGATCAACCACCGTCACAAGCGTATGCAGCAGGCATGGCAACAAGCCATCCAAGCAACTTCGGCTATGCGGGCAATGCCCCATTATCTGTTCCGCCAGCTAACCAAGGTAACAGTGGCCATAATGATAACCGTGCCGGTTCTTTTCAGCAGCAGTGTTCCAATTCGAGTCAAAGCCAACAGCAACGCCACGATCATCCTAGTCGGCCAGCAGCGACAGGTTTGTGCATGCGTGTATGCGTGTATGCAAGCCTCATCTGCCCGATTTTCTTCCAGACGCAAAATTACATCGCGCGGTAGTTTCGAAAAAATCACTGACACGACATGTCCGTGCTCGATCTCTTCGTCTAGGGCTTCTAACGAACGAAGTGCTTTTCCACTTTGTCCCTTACAAAATGGATTTTAGGCGTCTGATCTGGTGGCGCCTGCAGAGTCGAGAGGGCCATATAGTGCGAGTCGACGACCACCTGTTTATCGCCGAGCCGCTTGTTCAAAATTTCGACCGCATGCGCATAATTTTCGTTTATCAATGGCAGACCTGTGATGGCCGACTTGGCTTCCCCAAGCAGCTGGCCTCGTAAATAGTTAAATTTGTCAACATCAGAGAGGGTAGTGTTGTTATGAATGGCCTTTTCAAAGGAGTCCCAAAACTCATGCCACTGCATGACATCACCAGAAAATTTCTTCAAATCGATTTTGGGCAGCTTTACACTCGGGGCGGCCACCGCTTGCTGACGATCCAGGTCCGCAGCGATTGCTTGCCTGCGCTGAAAATCACGGTCACGGGCTCGATTGAGGGTGCTCAGAACGACGGAAATTTCCTCAATCACAGCATCCAGTTCCAGTATCAGGTTCGAGTCGGCTCCTGCGACCTCATCGACGGATTTCTGATCAGCTTCCGTCGTGCAGGCAATCTGAATTAGTTTCTCATGGAGCTGGAAAAATGCATTACGGCGGGCCTTCAGCTTATTGACGAAGAATTCTGTCTCCATGATGTAGGTATCACGGGCTGCTTCAGTTTGGAAAGCCATAGTCAAGGCCGGCTTCTCAGCCAATGACTTCTTGGATTTCGTTTCGAACCGGTCCCAAGGAACGAAGAATACTCGACTAACACGAACGAATACATCGTCGACTAAATCCGGAAAAATGACCGATCGAAAACTCAGGAAAAACGGAGGGCTTCCAAAACAGAAAACGGAAATCACTATGACGTCCAATTGGCCCCCCGCAGCGGAAGAAAATAACGGAACGGGTGACGTCACAGTCGCTCAGAAAAAATCGCAGAAAAGGTCAACAGCCAAACGGATGGTCAGTATCAGAACAAAGAGCATTTCCAAAAAAGTCTGTTATGACAGACTCAAAACGTTTAGACCAGCCAATGCACACAGTGGAATCAGGGCTTAGGATGGCTGGTCTACTCGGCCACTGCTAAACGCAACCACGGTCTAGGAGAAAGTCTGAGCAGAAGCTGCTTTATCTGCATGAATATCAACAGGACGACTGATCCTGGCAACGAGCAGAGGGTCCTGTAATCCTGTGCTTGTGGTCTGCTAGTGGGCTAGGAGTGTCTAACTCTCGTGCTATGCGCGCACATGCTCATAGTAGGGAGTGTTCAAGCCGCGGCCAGGTAAATCTTTTTTAGTCATGTGCCCTTTCATCCTTGAGTGTGTCATTACTGATCAAGGATGAAAGGTGTCAGAGATTGCCTCGGCACCCCCAGCAGGTCCGTTGCAAGCAAACCCACCGTCACTCCATGGCTCGGCAGTCCAGCTGGCACTCAGTCAAGGCCGCCGGACGAAACTTGTAATTCCACAATACAGTGGCAAACAAGACTCGCCACCGCTGGACGAATGGTTAGCTGAGTTCTACTTTCGTATGCGCTCATTGAATTCAACAGCTGACGCCGATCTACTGGCAGTTCTGCCATTCTATCTGACTGATCAGGCCAGCACTTGGATGCGCACGTATCTCGAGTCAATCCCTGACCAGACAACGCTCACGTGGAATAAGCTGAAGACTGACATGTGTTCGACTTTTCAGCCTGACGATTACACGTATCGAATGACTGCCTTCCAACAAGTGATCCCAGAACCTGGCGAATCGTACACGCTGTACGCGAATCGTCTCGAACAAGCGGCCAGGAAAGCGCTCACAGATCCATCGTCCAAAGACAGCCACCACCAGCTAGTCACTACGTTTATTCGTAACATGCCGCAGGCCCTGGCACGCAGCTCGAGCAAACGTACATTCTGCCTGGTGGACTACCCGATTTTGTCAAAATCAAGACGTAGGCAGCAAAATGGGAATTGACCAACAAGGCGAAACAATCAGCCATCGCAAAAGCTGCTATGGTAACATCCCAATCCGAAGTTACCGATACATCAATCAACGCCTATGCAGCAGGAACAGCGCCAAGTCATCCGAGCAACTTCGGCTACACTGGCAATGCCCCGCTATCTGTTTCACCGGCGAATCGAGGTAACAGTGGCCATAACGATAATCATGCTAGTTCCTCTTTTCAGCAACAGTGGTCCGATTCTAACCAAAACCAACAGCAACGTCAAGATCGTCCTAGTCGGCCAGCAGCGACAGGTTTGGGCATGCGTGTATTCCATTGTCCAGTTACTGGGTACAGCTACGATTCAACAGCTCAGCCGACACCCCCACCAGATTCGGCGACACGAGTTTGTGCTTCATGCCATCAAGTTGGTCATTCCGCCCCGCTGTGCCCACAACGCCCCCCTTGTCAAGTGCTAGGTTGCAACCGTACACCCGGCCATGGCCCATTCCGCTGCCCATTACTGTATGGAGCAGATATGGCTGAAGCTGTGAGGAACCAAGCGTCTGGCACCGTCTCTCAGTCGACATTCCAGCAACAATCAGCCAGCATCAACTCGATATTCAGTCGACCAGTGGTCAAACAAACGTCAAGTCCAGTGACAAATCGACCTATTCACCTAAAACATCGGCAATCACCCGAAATCGTAATTGGTATCAATGGTCAACAAACACAAGTCGTGCTAGATTCTGGTGCCAACTTCACGATCATGAGCCACATGGCGTACAAACGTATCCATCCGAACTGGAATGGGAAATGCAAACCCTGTTCCCTCAACATCCGCACCGTGGACAACACGAATTCAGGAATTATGTGAATCTGACATTTGGTCGTCATATTGAACGATCCTGAGTAGTCATTTACCATGCTGATTGGACAAGATATCAACCAACGATATGGCGCTACGATTTGCCATCATTCTCAAATGGTCAAGTTCAATGTCATGTTTCTCAAGAAAGTCAAGCTTCCATTCGTGCGCAATCGACCTTCGGCGTCGGGTAAGGGCGCGACTGTCAATCGTTTCACAGAATTGCCGCCGCGTGGAAAAGAAGTCAAAGCAAAAACGAGCGTCCAGTTTAGTACGGATTAAACTACTCTGGCCATGACTTATCTTTTTATCTTCATTAAAAATGCTGGTATCTTAATACCAAACAATCGAGGCAAAATAATTAGTAAATAGCCCGCTTGATGGAACTAAAAGTCGTGTGGCCATGAATCATGTGCCAGAATTGGGATTCAGACAAATTTCTTGATTCGAATCGAAGTCGGCGACGATGGATCATCTTGCCAACAGCAAATTTAGCCTATCCACAGCAAGTGTAAGTCTTAGGAGCCACATATGCATTTTCTAATCCTATCTGATCCGGCAATGATCCACTGACAATCGAGCTCGCCAGCGTACTGGGTTCAGGTCCCCCAACATTTTAGAGCGCCAACAAGAAGTACTCGTAAGTGGGCCTCCATTACAGTATCGTCATCCCCCATCTCGACCAGTCCACGGCGGCAACAATAGCATATGCAGCCGAATCAGCAGCAGTCGGTGCAGCTTGCACGTTTAACAATTTACATACAGTTTCAGCAAACAGCATCGGACGAGAGACAAAAAGATCTGGTTCTGATGTGAAAGACGACAGTGAAGAAGAATCTGTGTTGATTTGATATGGATTTTCTGCTTTCAGATACCTACTCTATGTAGCGTACAATCGCTGTGACATGTCCTCACCGCTGTCAAGCCCCCAAACTACCCCCAACACAAAAACTCAACTTTTTTTTACCCAGTGACCCCAACACAGAGCAACTTTACCATTTACCTATCTCAAAAAGGGCTTCAAAAAATAACAAATATTACTTTGTTGAGCCCTGAATCAATACACCAGCACGTGAATCAATTATAAACATCATGTACACTCATCTAAATATATCTATCCATGTATGAAAATATAGATATAAATACAGTACATATATATGTATGAAGATCAGAACACAAATATGAAACAGAACACGAAATTCTTTTGTAGGAGGGTTTGAAAAAATAAAACAGATCATTCGTCACAACACAGATACTGTATTAAGAATTATGACTGGAAATTCTTTCCGAAATGAAAGTACAAATATTAAATATAAAATCTCATTTTCATTTTAAACCAATCGCCATTTTAAACTCGTCGCGAAAAGATCTTGACATAATCATGTAAATATAAAATGTAAGCGATCGCGCCGCTACCTCCATCAAACATTTCAGGAAAAAAAACACGCCGCATAATAATTGCAGCAAAGTAAAATACTGAATTTCTGCTAAGCTGCTGCTATAGTTGACCATAGCATTAACAGAACGATGATAGGACGCCACGCTGTACATACAGTACGAAGACTGGTTAAAAAAAAACAAGACTACTAAAATCAGCAAAAGACGCGACATGGCAGAGGACTGTTGCTGTACATTCTGTCGCTGCTCTGCAGAGGAGCTGGAGTGAACTTTCGACAGATGTCGTTTTGCCACTGTAAATAAAATGCGAAATGAAAAAAGAATCATGAAAAAAAGTAACATAAATGGTAAAAGAGTGTCTGTAAAAAACAGTAAACAAGCACCAACCAGAGTGTTAGCATAACTGGTTGCCCCGGCAAAGGAGTATGCCATGGAGCCTGTACTATCTACTCCGACCGCAGTCACAAAGTATATCAGAGTATTGATGAGAAAACGTAAAACAAATCCTCCCAAAGCAAGGGTGCATGTCACGATCGATAAGATTTTCTGCCTTTTCTTATCGTAAGCGTGAGGTGTGCAAATCGCGACATACCGTTCGATAGTTAACATGAGAATGCAAATATCAGCCGCCAAGGACGAAGAGTAGGCCACAGCAGCTAAAATGCGTACAAAAAATGACCCCCAGTAACTATGCTTCAAACGATTCTCAAAAGCGTATCCCAAGAACAGCGAAAGTGGGGTGATGGTCAAATTGTAGATAAGGTCAAGTGCACCTATGACCAACATATAAACAAAAAAACGCTCTTTTTTTACGATCGCCTTCCGCCAAACTGCTACGCAAGTGCAAAGGGATCCGATTATACCGATTGGTGAATTGATCAGCATTGTTATGTGATCCGCAATCAATACAGATGATGTGATCTTAAGCAAGCTCGACTTCTTTTGAGTAAGTGTAGCTTCATTGACGTAAAGCCAAGGCCAACATTCACTCGCGCTGGGGCGAGCATAGGACAGAAACCATGAAACTGGCATGGCCTTGGTCGTACAATCCATGTTTGTTTAGGAGAGGACAAGAATCAAAGGCTTGTAGTATGTCAGGGGACTCACTTCCACTGGGAAAAAGACTTCGTTTTAAGTGTGCTGGAGAAGCAACTAACCCTCTTTCTTTAAACAGACGTTCATTCCACAGAAATAAGATTTAATACGAGATAAGACAGGAAAGGACTTTAGTGGGAAAAAAGAGGATCACGCTGGGAAATGTTCTAGTCTATGAAGTGAAAAAGGGATCGGCATATAATTTATCGAAAAGATGATTAATTTCGCGGATGTTAAAAGAAGAAAAATAGCAATAGTTTATCCGTTCGTTGGTTCAATAATTCTGCACCGACCTCACTCTGCAGAGCTCATTGAAGTCTTATCTTTACATTTCCTTCTAGCATCAGTTTCCTCCTCAAATGACTTGTTAGAAATTTGTCTGCAATGAAATATTCACCTCTCTTGTGCATACCAACACGAGAAGTCAATGATTTCACGTCATTTCGTCAGTATCCTACTGCTTTTTTTCAATGCAGAACATCTTTTTGCAAGTTGGAGAGGTATCAAACTTCCAGGAAAGTGCTGGCTGACAATTTGAGTGCGGGCGAATCCATATTCTACCGCCTAGGTATTTCTCTCTTCTAGCGCCACTAACAATATGATTAAAATAATTAAAATAATTACAAGAATTCGAGACAAATCTGATCTTGTCGCCGACAGTTCTCTCAATAAGATTATGGGTAACAATATTCCCTTAATATCCTTAGGAGCTTAAAATAAGAAGTTTGTTTTGTCGAGGACAAGTGCGTTCTGTCAAGGCAGCTTAAGTTGCTGCTATTCTAAATCAAAACTCATTTAGTTATGTCCCCGACATTTGGATCAGATATAATTTATACTGTTCTCATTTTAAATTTGGCCATAAATTCTAATGGCGCCAGATTTACTATGGCAACATCAGGATTCAAAGTTTCAAAATCCTATGATGATGACTCTTTGACAAAGTCAGCAAAAGCCATTGGACAAATATTGACTGGTAAGAAACATTCTGTAGCTAATGTTTTTTAGATTTTTTGCCAAATTTCAAGGTAACAGCTGCCGACCAAAAATGCTAGTCCAATATTGGCTTTGTTGCCATTTCGGAAGGATCTTCGTTGCGCAATCTTTAGCTCTTCTGACGAGTGATCAGCTCGCCGAATCGAACATTCTTTCACTACTCTTGGTTTTCTAACTCACTGCCTCATTTACGTGTTTGTGCTAGACTGAAATGCCAAGCTCGCAGTCAGTCATTTAGGTGCATTCGTCCTATCTATCGCCGCCGTTGGATGAAAGAAATTCCCAATAATTGTTAATTTAGCTCAAGCTGCTTAAATTAACGTGCGCATTGAATATTCTGTAAAGCAAGTTACTTCCGCGGCAAGAAAGTTTCGCGGAAAAAAAAATTTTGCGGTTCCGTGCTTCATCCAACTTTTCCTAGTTATCCGTGTTTCATTTTGTGCTTCTCATGTGGGTGCGTATCTCGATGACTGCCAGCAAGCAGTGCATTCCAATGCTATGTCCGTCATAGTGGATATTCAGGGACTATGTTATGCAAATATGCTATTACTCAGGACAGCGCTTTCAATTTCATCATCTCCTGCTTTAGGCAGGAATTTTGAGGAATCTGAATCTTCGCTGGACTTTCTTGCAGCTATTGGGCGCATCGAGTTTCCGAACGCATGGATGTACAGTATTGCATGCCTGTCACTTTCGAGCCGATGCATGGAGTTTATGCTGATGAATATTAGGCTCCTCTTTAAAAGAAAAAAAATTCCCAAATCATCGCAAGAATGATTTTTAATACCCTTTAATGCATATTTCCCCCACCTCTTAAAAATTTTTTTGCCCCCCCCCAAAAGCAAAAAACAGGCCAAGGAGCAGAAAATAACCCCCCCAAATGGGCACCCCCCAGGAGGAACCCAAGAAAAAACATTATCACTCCCGCGCACACCCCCCCCGAAAAATATTTCTTTCCCCCCCCCGAGGGATTCGCCCTCCCTTTGGCACTTTTTTTTTTTATTTCTTTTCCCCCCTCCTCCCCCCTTCCTCAAAACACCATTATCCGGGGGGCGTGCGAAAATAAAAATAACACCACCAACCGACTCCAATCCTAATAATTTACTAACCCCCCCCATAACTCCCCCCCAAGATATACCCCCCCCTCTTTTTCTCCCACACAAACAAACACATATAAATTCCGCGCACACACACAACCCCCCCCCGTATCTCCGTGCGAGCCCTTACGTTAGTGACACTGCTTAGAACACTGGAGCAATCGAATTTCCGTTGCCTCGTGTCACTGGGACGGGATAATCTTGTCCTGATCTACATTACCCTGCTTTGCTAAACCAGCTTTTTCATGCTTATGTTGTACTTGTTTGGTAGCACTTTTTAAACTTTGGGGCTCCATGCTAAAACGTCGTGATTTTGTTGCACTGTAATCCAGTTTATGATATGGCACAGGGAGATCATGAAACAAGCTCTCTCCTCGCTCTCAAACCATTTTGCTTTGTGCGAATGCTGACTGCGTACCTTCGAGGCCTGGTCAGTCAAGAGCACCAAGCTAAATCTAGGTACATTATCTGAACATTTTTGAGACCGACATTTTTGGAGTGTTGGACGGGTGTGCACCTTTTGGGGTCTATCGTCAATAAGTGAAGATATTACTCCCCTGGTTGGTGCCAAATGCTGTATTGTAAAATTCGCATCCTTGGCATTTTCAAAGAGCGAGTGAACATTTAACCAAATTGTTGGTGATAGCAAAGAAGAAAGTATGGCTCAGTAAACTATGAAATGCGCATTCTCCGATGTCTAGATGGGCTTTTTCCACGCAAAATAAGGTGCCTCATTTACTTCTTGTGATTGATTATCATTAGCCATCAAACAGAAAGGCATGCAAGATCCTCCATTCCATGAACAATCTGCATGCAATGTCATTCAAGGTCTAATGAGTGTCACCAGCCGCGCCCGGTGACATAAATGAAGCGAGTTGTTATGGTCAACCCTAAAACCGCGAGTACATGTGACCAGCCAGAGCCAGGCAGGATCTTTCTTGATCACCTTTTGTCAGCCTGGACTGGCCTGCTCCGAAGGCGCATCAAACCACATGTACTACCTTTCCCAGTTTCATTTCATGAATTTTTTGCTAATTTCACTACTTTTTCAGTCCTGACTCTTCTCCACCTGCCCACGATACCCCCTCGAGGACTGGCCGCGTTCGAGCACATGCAATCTCGAGTGCAAACAACACCATTCTTCAAAATCTGCCGCCCTCCTCTCAATCTTCCTCCAAATTCCTCAGTGTGACATTAGCTTGACTAAGATCAGTCCTTCACCCATGTATGGAAAATAAATATTTTATTTTGGTGGGTGACAAGCTTTTGTTTAGAATATATGATTTAGTATTTTGAAAAGGCGCTAGTAAAAAATTAACGTTGAGTTTTTTCAAATATTTTGCAGCATTTTTTCTTACAATATTTGAATGCTGTCATTGGCGGCATAACGTTTTAAAAAATTTTGTCGGCGTATCCTTCATCCTTAATTATAACCTGAATTTTCTCCCGTTTACTCGCCAAGTTTTTGATTCCAATGCGAAGGAAGAACACTTTTTTATTGCATGGTACTCTTCTCTTATTGACCTGACCTCGTTTGTATCCTTAACAAATTAAGTTTTAGTTCGAATTTGAATTTCCCGCCGTTAAAGTGTTCTTTTCTGCTGCTGTCTTGTAAGTTCCATGCTCTTAGTGCTACATTAGGAAGTAAAGGTCTAGGATTTTAGATCTAGTTTCCCATATCTGCGTAACTGTGAATATTACGTTGGCGCATTGCATGGCTCATGCATCGACCCTGTTTTGCTTCTGCCACGCACATAGCATAGCATAGCGCAAGTATAAAGGGAAAATGCGAACTCTCACAAACCATTCCTTCTGTCATCCGCTGTTATTGTCAGTCACCCTACATAACACTCCTTTTATGTATAAACACGTTTTTTAAAAGTAAATTTTTTAATTTGAATTTCCCGCTTTTTTTGAAATTTCTTGTATAACCTGATCCTTCAAGTATTATTACCATTGTTGTGCATAGACAGCTTTAAAAATGAACAAAAAATGTTGATTCACATTTTTTGAATTTCCCTTCTTTTTAAAACTATATATGGCTTTTCCGTGTGTTTTTATTGAGTTAATAAGCGTTTCCATAAATCCTTTGATCCCGATCAATCAATGAGCCATCAAGATATATCCTGCAGACTTTGTCCGCGTTTTTAAATTTTTTCGGTTTTTCTGTTCAAATTGACCCCCAACAAAAACCAAAACTTTAAATTTTTCTAATAAGTAGCATTTTTCAGTCAGAAATTTCTCATCGCACCTCCCTGATTCGATTAAGCTACGAAAAGTTGCCAGACGGTTTTAATGAGGTCTAAAAGTGCAAAAAATGATAATTTCACGCGAGTGCACCCCCTTCTGAGCAGCAATTTTAGGCAATACGTGGTCAAAATCAATGCCAAAAAGCATCAGCAGTGATGTTACCCTGTCGTTTGAACATACAGCTGGATCCCCCGCTCTCACACAGCTCTCGATCGGCGTTGTGATCTATCGGGCCCATACATACATACCTACATACATACAGTACATACATACATATATGACGCGGGACGTTTTCGCCCATAGAAGGATAACCAGCAAAGATTTTTTAAAGATTTTTGGTACACACCTTCCCCAACTAGTCCCTCATATCTATACCAAATTTTATCAGTTTCGGCAACTCGGTTCGCGAGTTATTGCAAAAATAAGAAACCTGGTCGGGATTTTCACCCTCGCACCCCTAGTATGAGTGGAGCCCGAACGGATAGAGATTTTGGAAACTCCTTCAGAAGAACCTAATCTAGCGTAAAGTCACACTAAGAAACGAAATTTCATCGCTTCATGACATCAGGCTGTTGAGATATTGTTGTTGGTGTGGCACATGTACTACATGGGGGACGCTACCGCGCCCCCGTGGATGGAAAGGAAATGTGATGTCAGCCTGGGCTGAACGAGCTTGAGTATGAGCAGTGCGAAGTAGAGTTTGCGACGGCTGTGGGTATTCTAGCGCAGATGGCAGTGTTCAATCTTATAGGTCAGGTCATTCCAAAGACTATATTATTATGAATTTAAGTCAATACTTGCTCTTTGCGATTGTTTCGTGGCATTTTATCATCGTGAATAACATACTTTCGTTGGGCGCCGAAAGAACCGGTAAAAAAGGTATATTACAATGGTCCGAGATCCGCTGCTATTCAAATCGATATAAACGTTCCGGAATCGGATCGAATCAATGATATCGATGGGTTTATTAAGCGGTTTCTACGCGAAATTTACCAAGGTAATCCCAAGATGTCTGGTGCAATGCGTTGCCTCTTGATTTTTTCCCTCCGTCGGATGAGACCGTTAAGATCGCAATCAGTACAACTCTCGCCAGCAAATACAAGCCGGACGATATGGCGATACAAAATGTTGAATCGACCACAAATTCGCACGCCGATAATCAAGACGCCGACACAGATTCTAAACTGAATTCTGAGATGTTGGGACAGCGTGGTGTGGACCAGTTCGACAGCAGTTGCGAGTCTCTCATCCGTCGTAAACGACCCAAAATTCATGTGTCGATTCGAAAGATAAGTGATTAATCGAGCATCAACTGGAATGAGAGCGTCATCGATCAACTGCTTCACTGTTCGCTGGAAAAGAGGGAATGCTGATCGTCACTAATCATTACGGTGATGTGAGTGCTGCGGGGGAAGGCGTGCACGTGATTATCTTTGATCTAGAAGATCCATCCCAGCCCCTTTTTTGTGCGGATGGTCTCTCGTTCGGCAATATCTGCAGATGCGAAAATTCTGCAGATCTCGTCGGATTGGTTACTGCGTTGCAATTACACGCTCCGCACGGATAAACCCCATACCAAAAAAATGCAGGCTACGCGAGGTACCCGAGCCTGTTTTTCCAGCAGGTCACCATGACTTGAAGTACTGCTATGGAGGGAATATATATATATCAACGATTCAAAATGCTTTGATTCTTCGGAGTGCGACAAATCGTGCAAAAAGTTCGAAAAAAGTGACCCATTGCAACACGACGTGCGCTAACGGAGGTCATGGCTTAAAAAAAAACATTCGTGCTCTGGCGAACTGGCGATTCATATGCATTGCAGCATTACCATACCGCTACGAACTGCTAAAAGTTATCAATTCCTTCTTATATGTTAGAGTACGGCTAGTCCCACTCATTTATCAGAGTTAAAAAGAATGTCTATGAGAACTCTCACATATGGACCCTTCCCTTTGCAGATATTACTCAGAAAAATTGGTCATTCTCACAGCTTACAATTTGTGTGACATTCTCGGAAGTTACGCAGAATGAGAACGTGTAATGAAAGACTTTGTGCATGCACTCATGAAGCATATACTGCAAATCCTGGAGTCGAACAACTATGAAAAGGTTTCTGTATTTGCTAATGGTAGTAACTTGCAAAATTTCTGTATTTTTGACCCGTTTGACCCGATCTTTAAAAAAAGTGATCCGACCCGATTTTGACCTGACCCGACCCGAAATTTAGCTGACCCGACCCGACCCCACCCCAAAGTACCTGACCCGATCCGGGGTCTAGTTTCAACATCAAAGATCGCCTGCCCCGTTTACTCGCCTCCCACGTCGTCTATTCGTTCACTTGTCGTCGCTGTGATGCAACGTACGTTGGAAAGACGATTCGACACTAGGGCGTGAGAATTAGCGAGCGCACAAGCACTTCTTTCCGAGCGGGGAAACGCGTTAGAGCAACAGCGGATTCGGCTATCTTGGATCACATGCTTCAAGCGGGACATGATGCTGGCTGTGATGATTTTCGCATCATTGATCGTGCAAATTCCGACAAACTTCTGAAGATCAAAGAAGCCATCCATATTGTGACCAAACGTCCTTCTTTAAATCAGCAGAAGTACAGTAAGTATGCTGGTAGAAAGTGGACTGGTGCCGCTTTTTTTTTGCTGACGTTGTAAGTTTCTGTTGGCTTCAGCAAAGGCTGGTGTACAGTGGTGCATAGATGTGGTAGATATATTGCACACAACCGTAGTCTGTTTGGTTAGCTTATAGGTAGCTTCTAGTTGTTGTGATCAATCGAAGTGGACAGTCTTTGCCGACCGCTCTCCAAAGATGGAAGAACGAGCTTCGTTCCGGCGGTGCCGGCAAACCGCCCTCGGAGTACGAAACACATAGGTGATCCTGTTTTAGCACTACCAAAAGGAGCCAACAATCAAGCCCTTGTGGCCTTCTAATATCATATCAGTCCGGACTGGACGACAGTTCACTTTACAACTACACTACTGGCGAAAATTAAGTTCCACCCTGTGCGCATACTGATATATTCAATTTTTTGTACCTGCATCATTGCAGATAATGATTACACTATCATGAAACTTGAATCAGTGAAAAGAAAATTCAATGCCGAACAAAAGAAAAAAAATTAGCCAAGTGGTTATGATGTGTCATCGGATTTATGGCCTCAAATTTGGCTGCAGCGAGGAGTGACATACACATACACATACCCACATATACTTGCACGAAAGCTACAGCTTGGATCTGACTAGAAATTTGCGGCAACATGCCGCGTGTGTTCAGTGTGGAAAGAAGAGACCGTCCGAACGAGTACGGTCAAGTGACTGCGTTGTACATAGCCAGCACCAGTACTGGCGGCTATGGACCAGACTATGAAAAGGAGGTAGTTTAGGGAGGGCATACTTCAGTTGGTTGCCTCTCTATGAAATCATTTCATTTTAGGAGCCACTACATATTTACGCATGTCTTCAATAGGGAAAGCCTCTCAACGACCAATCTGCACGCTAGTATATTGTGATGTAGATAGGCTGGGATGTTCCTAGCCCTCAGTCCTTATCACACCACACTCAATGATGCTCACCCAATGTACGCTGGTATGGCTGGTATCTTGCACTGCGACGGGCGCCGGTGATGCGAGCCATTGACAAACGAAGAACAAGCGATCGAAATGAATATGCGAAGTGATGTAGTTTCTTTACTCGAGCAATCGGCGAGCACGAACTGACTCAACATGTTCAGGGCTCCTCCTTATATACCCATCCTAATAGACAGGCCTATAGTAAGACTAGTTGGTAATCGGTGCAAATAAGAAAAGTGGAATGCAGTCTAAAAGTCAATATGCAAAACAGGATAATGCAAGTGCCTATGCCTAATCAGTCGTCATGCAAATCTACAGAATAAAATTCGGTCAAGGTGCAGAAAAACCTGATGGCAGGATCAATAAAACGAAACGTATCTATTCCTAATTAGCTTGCTTGCTTTGGTCCTGACATAAGAAGAGATTGTCACTCTCATTATGCGGCAAATCCAAATAGCCATATCACAATATGTACCTGTAAATGTTTTTAGGTTTATTTGCTCTATGGAAACGGGAAATCTTCTGGTCTTCTGCAGGGCAGGATAGGTGCTAAGTCGTTTCTGATTCGGCTGCCTACCAGTCAACCTCAGAATAGAAAGCTGTAGCTCTTGCTAAAAATGTTTCATTTGGTCGAAACTGCACATGGGTGCCTTGAGACCCAGTCGAGCTGGGTTCAACTCTGGTCGTCTGAGAACTTGGTAAAATTTTCTTCGCGCCTTGCTCGCCTGGCGGTGGGTGACACCCTTCATCCATTCGGGGTCCGTAGCCGAGGAAAGGCCTATGGGGCGAGAGGCTCTCGAATCTTGGTCCCCTCGTGGTGCTCAGGTTGGTTATGGTTGGCCCTCGGGGTAACCACCGACATCGCGGGGTTGCGACTAACACGCGCGCCAGCAGTTGATAGGAAGATAGGGCAACAAATAAGCCCCCTAGCCCGCAGTAAATGGGCCACCTGGAACGACCAGGACGGGCCGAAAAATACGGAAGGAACTGGGCATAAATATTCTGTTCCTTAGCATTGAAAGCTGAGTTCTCACTGGTGCTCGGAAGAAATACTGAAGAAATTAAAAAGTTGCTAACAACTGTCAAAGGCAGCTTCTGTATTGCCATCTGATCGTGAGTGCTGATAATAGAGCGCTAGTGACTCCGAAAACAACATGAAACGAGAACTTTTTCTTACTCAGTCTAGTCTTCTATTTACAGTCAAAGGCATTTGTATTTTGGGACATTTGTCTTTTGCATGAGGCGAACACACTGAGCATGCCAAATGATGATGAGGCGCAAATTGAAACAAGATCTCATGGATTTTTCAAAGTTCGGGCTGGCATGATTTGGGTGTGAAGTCTACTGCATGTTTCTTGGTCTAGTAGGGTTCCTGCTCCAGTGTAGTTTATGGAAAAACTATTAGTTCCACGGTGGCTGTAAATTATATTGATAAGGCGTCATCTCAAAATACTGCGGCTCGTGTCCGCATTTTTTATAAGGTGGTTGAAACTCAAGTTAATCTGCCTGCCTTCGTTGTACTGGAGAGTGGCAGTGGTGTGCAAAAACCTGCAGCGAGGTCTCAAATTCTTCTTTAGCCATAATCTAAAAGCTGCACACCAAGTCATAATGATGTTTACCTTCGCCATTTTTCAATTGTTTGCTCAGTCTGTCACTTGTTGGCATTCAAATTATTTACAAGCCAAGTGCCGTTGCGCATGGTGCCATGTGGATAAGAAGCCACCAAGTAAAGGCAGAAGTCAGAAAAAACGAGCAGATTTTTTTATGGGTAGCAGGAAGCTGTACCACACCAGATTTTTGGTCACTAGATCTTTCTGCAGCAGTTGCTCACGAGACAATGGTCATTCTGCTTGCTCAGCGTGATTATAAGTTGAGTAAGAATGTTGAGTACACCCCAGTAAGTGAAGGATCGACCACAGGCGCTCTTAAGACTGCGTTTAGCACACATATTTAAACAATTTTTGTGTGATTCATACATAAATATATTAAAATCCCAGTACGCGCCTCTGCTTAGGCGAACCAAGCGCTATCTGAGCACTTGTTCCAACAATCCTTATCTTTTGCCAGCGTGCCCTGCACTGTAGCGTTTTCTATATTTATTTTGCTTCTTCAGGTTTCGCTTGTGCTCAGTTTGCATTGCTTTTTGGCCTCACCTCAACTCCTCAAACATCCGGATTGTCGACTTTTGAGAGTTTCCTTCATTATGTAGGCAGGTTTCCATTGTCAAGCCAAGATTCTTATTTTATTGCGCCTTGTTTCTAAACTTTCCTCAGAGAGACCGCTTGTCTGAATAAAACGCCAGCAGGGTTTTGCTTGATTTTTGCATTATTCGCGATGGCCAGAAGCCGAATACCAATTAAACCATTTTTCATTCGAACTGCGCGCATCAATAAGTAGTTGCCAGATTGACGCTAGGTATATGATGTGACATACAAAAACGTACCGACCCAGAAAACATGAAAACTGGTCTTACTGCGACGAGATTGCCTATTGCCTACAAAATAAAATTTCGTCCACATTTTACTATGTTTAGGCTTGTAGCTCTTACACCTCTGGTGCGACTTGGAGGATGTAGAATGATTTGATAGAAGTCGTACGAAACTTCTGTTTTGGTAGAGTCGACGGTAATTCCCTTTTTTATAGCTGTTTATCAGAATGACCAAAACGAAGCGGTCAGTTGAGAGAAGGAGATTATGCCATGATATTCGAGATCGAAGCAAAACTGGAGAAATTTGGTCGTTCTTTTACAACCAATGCTATTGCAATCGTTTAGCAATGGAAATGTATCCTGATCGATGCGATCTATTGTGTCCCCAGATCACAAATCTGGCTGGTTGTGTGTGTAAATACGATGCCTATGCTGGCGATGACTGCGACGAGTCGGTTTGCCTGGATTTCTCGAATAAGCATTGGTGTAAGACTTCGTATGGATTTATTTCGAAATGTGAGAGTCATGTGAACTATTCGAGAGGGTACCCATTGTGTCCTTGTATGAACAATGGGACGAAGACGGGTGCTGGGTGTCTTTGCGAGTCAAAGTATAGGGGAGAGTTTTGTCAGTTTGGATTCAATGATTCTGGATTAGACCAGCCTGAACAATGGCCAATATCAGCAGCAGGGTAAGTGAATTTGGTCACGTGACACACAGAATCAGCCATAATGGGCAAATTTCAGTCCGAATGGGAGCAGTGTCCCTTGGATCGTTGGACCAATGACCATCTGTTTCGTACTAGCGCTGGTCGTCATTGTTAACATTTGTGAAAGGCGCACAAGGAGGCGGATACGCACGGCAGGCAAGTATTGTGCTACTGGGTGAGAGATTTCAATTTGTGTTTTCCTGTTCTCCGTGAGAACCAGTTTTCCATGTTATGTGCCCAAAATTAGAATGTAATCGCGATAATTTGAAAATATTATGACTTTGCCGCAGCAGAATTTTCCCTTGCAACTGAAATCGAAAACTCGGAGCTCACGGCTAACAGAAAATCAATTACTGACGCGTTTAAATTTTCAGATTATGTTCTGCCAAACAGAAACGATCAAAGGCAGCGCAATCAGCACGTATCTTTAGATAGTTTCCGATCGCTGAACGTACCCGCATCCTCGGTGCCGTATGAAAGACTGCAGACAGCACGCGTTGAGGAAGGCTACCCCGGCTCAATCGTATGGAATGGTACACCCCGTGCATTGCCTGCTTACGTACAACTTCGGGAGATTGGCAACAAAGAGGAAGTTGCAAGGCCAGATTTAGGATTACCTGAATCACCACCCGCCTATGAAGAAGTTTTGAAGACGCATCAACAAGTCGAGAGTCAAAAAGTTTCAAAAGCGTAATTTATGCACGTTCTTGCGGGTAATTTTTGAGCACGTACTGTCTTCTATCAGGTGCCCCATAAAGAATGACTCTCACAGAAATGGCTAGTTTTCTTCGGAAGCAGTCTCGCTGTAAACTTTACACTAATGCAGGCAGATAGAGCATTCAATTCTGCACCAGGCAGTCCACTTACGATTAGTGTCCATCATATTGTACAGTTGCGTGTACAAAGAAATGGAATGTCAAGAGCTTAGGAATTCGGTTGTTTCTACGCGTGAAAAATGGCAATGGTCCCAAAGAGATTTTTGAAGAATTCGATGGAGCTAAAGTCTGAAAACAATAAAGCGATGGTGCAAAATGCTCGCCGAGACTGGAAGTATCGAGCAGATCGAGGCAGATAAAGTAAAGCTGGTAGACGGCTAAACATCAGAAGGTCATCCTTTCTGGCACACCCGATATGTTGGTCATTGCTATTATCATGAATAATGCAGTCGAAATGCCTATGCTATGATCCTTCGAGTTACATCCTCTTTCTAGACTCACCTGCATACTTGGCTTTGAAGTTTAAGCCGAGAAATGACTGATGTAATAGGTGCCTCAGACTACTCCATTAGCAAAGAACGACGGTTTCACAGAACTCTAACCCCTGCAGATGCTCAGCCACTTATTGTGAATCATAAAAAATTTCACACACAGCCTATAATATCTATACACGCTCCAGTTGTCATCGTTGTCTTCTTAAAGCAAGGACTTTATACACAGTGTCGCGTCCAATCTGAACTCATATGCTGGATCGATCGGACAGCCGCATTCTTATCATAGCCCCATCACTTCCCCATGCTTCCCATTTTCAATCCCGCATCATCAATTCCAAAACACTTATCTTTGAGCCCAGGGATTTGGAGGGTTACGACCGCCGAGAGGCGCCGCCGCGCTACTACTGAAGCAGCTTTGTCGAGGAGGAGGAGGCCTAAGCAATTGTTTCTCTTTTTCTCTTTGGAGTCAACGTTTACAACGGCTTCCTTTTCTCGAAAAACTAAGCAGCATCTGCAGCTTTTCGTTACTAACGATTTGGGCGCCGTTGAAATCTTATAATGGAGCCTGACAAGTATGCTTATTTTTAATCTATGAAAGCTTCTTTTTCCACATAGTGTTTTTTTAGACTATGGAGGATCCTGCTTATACTGGCTGGTATTGTATCTTTTATTGCCTTATTAGGCTGCCTTGTTTGGATATGTATCAGATTAAAAAAGCGACCACTTCACACCGGTTCAGAAGTTGGACAAAAACATAGTTTAGATCCAAATGATCCCGTTCAGCGATACATCAATTTGCCAACTTTGAATTGACGTTGATCGTTATATTTATCATTTCTGACAAGTCCACTAGCTTGCTCCTTCCCCCCAAAAGATGATTATCCGAGGAGCCACATTGCCATACTGTATGTCATCGAAGTCGGATCAGCCGCTAGTTTCCTATTGATTTTTTTAAGAGTGGTCCGCATAGTTTCTTCGAATGCCACATGGCCATCCTATTTTCTTTTCCCTACTCTACGATTCCCGTCGCTGCAAAATTGGTGTTGGAAAACGAACAAAAACAGTAATCAGCGACCAGATTGTTTCAGTTAATTTAATTCTTGTGATAAATTAAATTCTTTTTAATTGAACTTAATGTTCACTCCATGGAGTCATAAAAATTTAATGGAAATGACACCCCTGCGAATGATCTGGCGAGAGCTGGGAAGCGAAAAGGAAAATATTTTTTGTGTTGATTGCCTGTTTTACAAAATGGACCTACTGTATTTCGAGCCACAAAGGACAGAAGATGATCGCTTCATTTCTCTGGACATGATGCACTTTTAATACTGTATCGACGGGCTGGTAATATAAACACCTGACGGCACATTTAAGTTAATTTAGGATATCTATATGTGGAATTCCAAGTATCGACTTCGGGAATCAAGTTATTACCAGCATCCTATTTTCTCTGGTGATGATACCAAAATGTCTGCAGTGCTCGTGCCATGAATACTCAAATAAAATTCTGGGGTTTCGCTTGAAGGGAAACTTAAAATGTATAACTATTTGGGTTTCGAAACTCTCCCAAAGAGCTGATGATTTTACTCTCAAAATCAGTCAAAACACCCTTGCAGTTCGTAATACAGTTTCTCACTTCTGTCCTTTTCTCGATGGGGCAACCTCATTCTACTTGCCTGATAAAAATTGAGAAGGGCGGGGAATATAAAGCAAGTGGGGAGGGGAAACTAAATGCAGCATTCACGGCATGTAAGCAAAGGCAAAATGCTTCTGGCCAGTCTGAAGCCTTATCCTGTCCTCGAGCAGCAAAAGCAGTGATATGACCAGCGGATTCGGATATCTTGGATCACATGCTTCAAGCGGGACATGACGCTGGCTGTGATGATTTTCGCATCATCGATCGTGCAAATTCCGACAAACTTCTGAAGATCAAAGAAGCCATCCATATTGTGACCAAACGTCCTACTTTAAATCAGCAGAAGGACTTTAAAACACTCACGCTTTTGCAATAGGTTGTCGCTACCTGAGAATCAACATTGTGTGCGCTACCATAGGTTTCCAGCTCATTGATGCGTTGCTCGCTTTACGATGTGTTTTATCAGTTCCTGATGATGTCTTGAGATAAGACGAAACGTCGAAAATTAAAATATAATAAATAATGTCGTATTTGAGTAATTTATTGGTCTTCTTGTTCCTTTGGAAATGTCGCTATGAAGACGTCTCAATTTCTACTTAGTGATATGACCCTTTGAAGTGACGTAAGAGCAGGTTGAAATCCCCGGCTGCTGATTTTGTTTTGGGCGATATCATTGAGGCAATTTGAGTCTTTTGAGAGTGCCGCATTTTTAGTCTTGTTACAACCAGACTTTTATCAAGACTGTATACCACGGTCGAAAAGATCAGCTCTTCAATCCTGATGTCACTTCGAGTACTATCTGTTTTTTCTATGGAGAATGTACCAGTGGCACCATGCGGCAAGCGAAAGGCGTGTATGCATATTCTCAAAGCAAAAAGGTTATAAATTTTTTAGGCTATGGATCTTTCGACCGGTCAGATTGTTGTTTCTCTTTATTTTTAAAATTTTTGTTGGGCGAAGCCCGTTTCGCCTCTAGCCGGCCAGCAGTCAACCCTTATAAGCAGGGATGTGAGGAGACCAGCACACACAGTAGCGTCCCTCTGCGTGTCTCCACTCGGAGCACCTCAACGCAAGGGCATCCTTGACAGGACACCACCTACTTCCTCGGACGATAGTGGGTGGGCTGTGAACCCTGTCGGTGTTCGACGACCGAGACTGTCTACGGGGATCGAACCCAGGACGAGTTCACTCACTCGCTCAAACAGTCCGATTGCCCCCTTAGGACTGAAAATGTGGCAATGTCAAAAGAAGGGTAGCCCTGACATTGCGTCCAGGATTGGATTGCATCATTAAACGACTCAGCGGCCAAGACTTCAAATCCAAAAGCCAGCATTCCAAAAGGCGGCTTTCTCTCTAATCGTAAGTGCTTCTAGGAATATCGTAGTACTGTAGGTTTCTCGCAATTATCCGATATTATTGATAAAGATATTGAGATTTTACAAAATAAAAAGCAATTATACGATAAATATCTAATAACAGGCTGTGCCATAACTGACAAAGTTTGCAAAAAATCATCGAAGCAACCCTCGTTCTGCTAAAATCTACTGTACCTGCTCACAATCTAATTCAAAACTGCTTTTATAAGGCATTGAATTTCATGATATTCTCATCTATCAACATGTTTTGTAGGGCATATACTGTCTAGTGGCAGCATTTTCACAGTTTCGTAACCACATTTCCAGCGAAATGCATGTATTTTAATGTACAGTAGCCATAATCTTTAGCTGCACTCACAGCTCGACACCTCGACATCTACCTGACAATAAGCCAGTCCGAAACCCATGCCATATTCAGAACACAGTAGAAATAGGCAGCTTACCGCACCCGCAAGGTAGTCCATGCCTGCGCTGTAGCGACAACAGAGACACAAAATTCACCAGCATAACCGGATTTTCCTCCTCGATGTCAATGCCCATGTACGAGTCGCATGACGGCTCCCTCTTGTCGACTGACTACAATATACACAGTGACACATCTGTTGGAGGGTCTCGACTGGTAAATAGACTTTCAACGTTTGGATTCCTTCTATCGATACTTCTTTTTTTAATAAAATGGGTATAATCAGCAATATCATTAAATCTGGTAACGAAATTTTATGCAAAGACATCAACAATGGAGTCAAGATGTGGTCCGAATTTTACAAGCAGTGTTATTGTAACTGGAACGCTTTCAAGGCCTATCCAGATCGATGCGACGTCATATGCCCACAGAATGATATGCCCAGTGGTTGTGTGTGCAAAATGGGTGCTTACGCTGGTGAGACTTGCGAAGATTTAGTATGTTCATACGGTCGCGGGAAGCGTATGTGCCTCAGAACCAACGGGCACTCAGATCGATGTATGGTTAATGTGAACATCACTCGATTTTATCCTGAATGCCAGTGCTTTAATGGGGGAACGCGATTGGATCAATCTTGCCTATGCCGACCAGGTTATTACGGGGAACTGTGTGAGATCCATTTGACCTCTAGCCTGATGATGACAACTACTCAGGGCTCTGCCAGAGCTTCAACAAAGTATGAGTAAGAGTCCATGCAGTGTTTCGGACCAAAGAATACTATAAACACGTGACTTTTTCCTAGGAATGAAAATAACCAGGTGCCGTGGATCGTTGGTCCAACAGTAATTATTTTAGTTTTAGCAGCAACTCTGTTTGTTTTCTGTTGCAAGAAGTCTGGCATTTGGAAGAGGCGATCAGTGATCTCTAGAGGTGAGGTAATTTAGCTTACTACTTTCTTGATTCATTATTCTCTAATTTCAGATATCAGTTATTCTCGAAGTGATCACGGACTAAGAAATACTTTTCGCGAAGATTTGGCAGAACAGGAAAGAACTGATCTGACTTACGTTGGGCAAGACAACGGCAATCAAGAGCTATCGGCGTGTGAACGCTCAACCAACCGATGGACAATTGAGAGGGATTGTGTGCACCAGCACCACGATGAGGAACAACCTGATAACGACAACGACGAAAATGAGGCAATCGAGAGGAGAGGAGTCCGGCTAGAGTCGTTACCACCAACTTATGAAGAAGCTGTGAAACAAAGCAGAGAAAGTTTGAGCAAGTGACGTACACAATACTTCAATGATGTCTGGCACGGTTTAAACAATAATGATGCCTTCAGCAAGATAACTGACCCATTAAACCTCATTTTGATGATTGCCCTCAGAAGGGTATACTGTAGACTCATTGTGAGAATTGTACCTAAGTAGGGGACCAGACCTTTCACTGCAGGACAGTTCGATGCGGACGTTTAACGCGAACATGTCATCGCGAGACGATTTAGCGGGATAGCCTGGCTAGTCACAGTTTGCTGTGTCATTTATGAGAGCAGCCACAAGAACGCGTCAGCTGAAGAAATTCGAACCAGTACAATTGCTTGCTCATAGTACCAGTATCACAAAATCTTTGGTAAGAGGACTGACCCTCTTGTATTTGCCTCCGTTGCAAGTCTCCGATGGCATCTGCAATGAGCTTTTTATGTCAACACACAAAACTACGCTTGCGTAACTATAGGGCCGTCCACATTGCACCTCGGCTGCCGAGCTGATCGTGAGCCAGCCGCGAGCCGAGTCAGCCGAGCTTGTCACCTGAGGTGTCGTTCACATTGCGATTATCAGCTGAGCCAGCTCAGCCCGGGGTCAGCTCGGTTTGCGGCTGGCTCGGTTTGTGGCTTGCGGTTGGCTCAACTTGGCTGGCTTGGCTGGACTGATCACATTCAGCTCGGTTTGCGGCTCAGGCTTACTATACGGTTTATCGGTTATAGCGGCTAGGAATCTCGAGAACTTCAAGGTTTAAACCAGGGCATTTAGAAAAAAAGCGGATAGAGTCTGATGCGAGTCGGCATCATTTGTGTGCTAGGGGAACGGGTGGGACTGAGGCATGAAATGTGACATTTTAATCCAAAACAGGATTAGAGAAATGGTCTCGAGGAAGTCCGCTAGAAATAGTGGGATTCAAGATTTACAGGAGGCACGCTAATTGAATTTAGAAACGAGCAACTACGGTAGAGTTGCCCAGCATATGCATCGATCAGGGTATTGCTAAAAATGGCTTAGCCGTTACGACTGGGTCCGTATTACTGAAGGGAGTGACCGGTGGAGCTTTTGCACTGCGCTGAAAACCCAGGGCAGTTTAGCAAGTCTTGCGACATAATACATGGCTGAAACGTCATCCTGACGGGTGACGCTTCAAGCTGCCGGCACCCTGCAGAGTATCGATTGCCAGTCGAGCCTCTACACCATGATAATCATGTCATGTGCGTTATGCTACCTTGGCCTTGTTAGGCTTATCTAAACATCGGGTGCAAGTCATGCTGACTGTTTCCTTGTCCTGCCTTTATTTCAGTAGATATTTAGAATAAGCGACAAAACTTCTTCCAACAAAGTCCTGGCTAAAACATCGTCCTGACGAGTGAGGTCCAGCTGTCGTTGCTGTGCTGACGTGAGTTGATCGCCAAACGAATCACTACATCAGATAATTGGTACGACCGCGATGAAAATCTGTTTCTTGGAAAGCTGGCAATTTCCTTTCTTTGTCATAAATTAATTCAAAATTTGCAAAAACGTTGGCCTGGCCTACTCGAGTTTAAGGTGAATAATTTAGACTGAGTTTGGATTGAGTTGATTTGCAAGCCTGTGCATCCTAAAGCAACACTAACATATTCGTGATGTATATTCTGGAATATTCCTCTGATCCTGAGCAGGCACTCACTCACGTGGCTTGCCCAACTGCCATACTTCGATCGGTAGCTCTGATTTAACTCCTGCAACCCCTTTTAAGGAGTACAAAACCGGTTTGATCATCGTCTGACTGCCGACTACGGGAAACTTCCAGCTGCCTTCGTGTGTGTGCGTTTTGGTAAAAACATAAATGTAGAAACTATGTGTAGTCGGTTTCTTCGACCTCAAGTACCCAGGTGAATTACCAAAAGCGTGGGAGCCACTCGTGCGGTGTTTTTTGCCGATAGTATCGCGTATCTTTGCTCGAAAGAAAAACCCCGATGCTTCGCAGTCTTTTATGTCCGGATATTGTCAATAGCTCAGTTTGGCTCTGGTCAACTTCCCACCATGGTACTTGCTATTGCAGTCAGCAAGCTGCTAGTTTGTATCATACAAAATGCGAGAAAGTTTGTTATCACGAGTTTGATCCATCATCGATTAACGATTGTCGATGCCTCAATGATTCTTTTACTGGTGACCAATGCGATAAAGAGATTTGCTCGGATTATTTTAGTGAAACACATTGTCTTCAGGATGGCCAACTGCTAGCGTGTACGGATTATGTCAACCCAAACAGAACTTACCCCGCATGCCCATGTTTGAATGGTGGGAAAGCCTCAGCGCTTTCTGGACTTTGCTTATGTCCGGCAGGAGTTATGGGGTCAAATTGTGAAATAGTCGTGCCAACATTACCCACCAATTTTAAGATGTTCACTTGGGAACCTCCTGATTTGAATCAGTGGACAGTAGGGCCAACAACAACGAAACCACAGAATGACGGGTGAGGAAGTTTATGATTTAAAAAGCGGCATCACTAAACAGGCCTTAATTTAGAAAAATCGTAGCAGCGGTTACGATACCGTTGCTGCTTTTTTTAATGTTTGCCACATGGCTCGTCTTTCGAGTGTGCAAGAAAACAACAACAAGTGAGAAAACGTCCAAATTTTCCAAAATGGTGGTAAAAACTTTGACATTTTTCAGCCCCACCCAGAGCAAACATGACTGAAAATGGAACTACTCCGGCCGAGTACTTTGGCTTGGAACAAACTCATTTTCAGTTTCGGCCAACTGCCCCAATGACTACTCCTCATTTTTTAAGTGCACCCGCCGCCATGGAACCTGGTGCGCTCGGGAACATGGGGCCGGTGCGCCAAGACTCGTTGCCACCGTCTTATGAGAACACAGTGTACTACGAAGGCCGAAACGAAGGTGTCGGTGAGGAGGGATTGTCAAGACAAGAATCAGGCCCTCCTACTTATGAGGAGGCTGTGAAAAGTTTGTGAGTTCTCTGTCAACCTACGAGTGTAGATCTTCTATAGTTTCCATATACCCGTATGTACTGTACAGTATGTGATATACAGAGATCAAATAACCTTTTGATGAGTGTTTGCGGTCTCAATACTTACATGCGTTTTCTACGCTTGTTGGTGGCACCTGGAAGCAGACAAGCAACTTTGGGCAAATGTTGTTGAAGAAACGTAGCTATCAGCTTTTTTTGCAGTCTGAGGTTGTCTGGATCGAGTGGTCTCCTCACTTAGCGGAACAAGGGAGCAAAGTATGAGCACAGTGCATAAGGATTGTTCTGACGGTAGACTTGAATGTTCGATGATCTGATATGAATTAGCGCGGTCATGAACGATTTGTCACTCTTGGATTTTCAGCTTTTGATTAAACAAGGCGCCATCACCAGTCAATCAAATCATTCTAGGGGCTAGTCGCCGCTGTGGTGCAGTTGCCTCGCCATTTGCCTGTCTGTATTCCTTGGTAGCGGCGGCTGAGGTCATCCTAGGTTCGACTCCCAGCGGTCAGTTCATAAATTAGTAAATTAGAAAGCCTTGCTGACTTTGCACACCAAGCTGTGGGTGATTTATGATCAGTCGGTTTCGTCGAGGTGGTGTAGAATACAAACTTTCGCCCGTCGTCCGACCCACACATGTTATTGAACGGAGGCTGGTTCAGGATGCCCTCTTTGGGAAGGGGCTCCAAGTCAGGGAAGCTGCTGTGCAGCTGGTTTCCACACAACCTTGCTTTTACGGTTTAACTGGTGGCCAGCTATAGGTAAAGCAGGGTTCTTCTGAAGTGGGCAGAGTCGAAAAACTCACGACACGATCAGGGCCAGACATGGGCCGCAGACCCTGATTCCGACCGACATGTGCCAGCAGCACGGTGAGATGCATTATGTGTACGGTCATTTATCGGATCGGCTACATGTCGATGATAGTCCTGAGACACGAAAAGCGTAAAGTGTAAAGTATTTCAGTCCGCCGGCAGTGGCTGTGAAGTTTGGAGTGTGACCCTGGCAAGCGCGAAGTGCAGCTGTGATTGTTTGACGGCAAAGATGACCGACCAATCGAATGCGACTCTGCTGAAACGATTGGAAAAGAGTTTCGACGAGCCAAACGATGATGCGCATTGGCAAGAACTGTTGAAAGAAGCTCGACATCGCTTGAGAGATATCTCCGAAGTACCCGAATGGCTGCAGCTTAAAGCCGACATCGTACGAGAAGTGTTGAATGGCGATGAGGAGCTACGCGCCAGCGAATACGAAATCTTCCAAGTGGCCTTGAAATGGTTGCATGCCAATCGCAATCGACTGGCCACCGATGTGGATCGGGTGTTGAGTGTCGTTCGATACACGGCCATGGGCACGGACGAAAAGTTCAAATGTTTGGACGATGCGAAACGGGTCGGCTTGAACAGGTTCGTCAAACCGTACATGATCGAGGCTGACTGGTAAGCATGGGTTTGGGGCAGTAGTAGAAAGCCAAATATGTGTGCCATAACTTTCAGGTACCGAACGTGCATGGAGCTAAATCATGTCGAGTTCGCTGAGCCGCTCGAGTTCGATCGTTCCACGAAATTCATTGGAGAAGGTCGCCGAATGCGCGCCATCGACGAGCAGTTGCACACTGTTCGACGACCGACTCAAAGTCTGCCCGTTTCGATCGAGACAAAGCCGAGTTCTCTGGAGCGGGCTATGAACGGGAAGATCGACGATGGAACCGTTTTGCCGCGACCTCGCCCTGCATCTGGAAGCTCCTCTCTTGATGCCATGCTCGAATGTGCAAGTCCATTTTTACATACTATAGCAATGTCCTTCACTGATCGTCTTATCATTTGGCTACCACTTTAGTCCCCGAAAACGCCACCGGCGAGGGAAGTCGAACGCGAAACACCACTGAAGGCGACTCATCATCAAACGAAACCGACTCGCCCCTCGGTGTCTCCACACTTCCAATTCTGGGAGAACGAAATGTACGAGCTGGCTAAAAGGTCTGGTGGCAAACCGAGCAAAGTTCTGCCAGTGAGTTGAATTCTTTAGTTTAAGACAAGCAATTTCTTTACCGCTTTTATTACTTTTAGATGCCTGTGAAGCCATCCCAAGCTCAGGTGGAGCGAACGAAGAAGAAGAAAGAGAAACGGAAGGTGCCATCGAAGCGATCCGTGAAAGGCAAATGATGGGGTGTTCGATGAACCATGAGTGTTTGCATGATTGACGGAACACTTGGCAAAAAACCCGTGCCATTTGATTTTAGGTAGCTGTGCGGATAACGCCTTGATTAAGTTCTTTGCACGCTACTGAGACAAAGATGCGCTGGTGGTGAGGCTCATCACAATTGCCATATTACCTATCACCATGGGCATACCCTAGCATCCAACCTGTGTCGAGAAAGGTTTTTCTCGTGATCCTTTTTCTTTCTAGTTGGTGCATATGATACAGGTTTCCCTTTGGTGAGACAGGGCAAGGTGCAGATCTTTGAAGATGCCAGGGCGATAATATCTTTGTCTCGAACCTCTTCTCTTTGTGCTATGTTGTGCACTGGTGATGGTAGGAATGGGTAGAGAGCTCCAGGTCGGTCATAACATCTTTTGGAGACCTGATAGAGCAGTCGTCCTCTGCTCCTGTGTATTTATACGGATAAATTGTGGTGTCATCTGATCGTCAAGCTGTGCCTCTCTTGTCGCCGAATTCATTCATTATCTGCCACTGCACAATCGGCGACAACCTGAACAATTTGGTCATCACAGTTTTTGCATATCTGATTGTGAGTTCGGTGTTCGACAACCTTCAATGCTCATGCATTTACATTTCTGTGCAGCACTTCCATGCCAGCTCCCTCAGTCCCCAGTCTTACGCTGGATGTGCGAAGGCGCCAGGTTGATTAGTCTGCCATATTATTCCGACTCGCCGTCCGTCCACACATTGAACAGCACCTGAACCGGCCTCGTGGCCTGGTGGGGATAGGCGTCTACCTCTCACGCCAGGTGCGCAGTTACTGGTGAGAGTTCGACTCGCGGGTCACTAAATCATTTTGTGTAAAATGTTTCCCTTCACCCTCGAGTGCGCATAAGCGTTTGGTCATGCGGTAAAACATGAACATGAACATACTGTAGTATCGTTAGGTGTATACTACGTCGCCTTTTTTACAGGAGGCTTGGTAATTGTAGGCCAAGTCTCGCTCAAGGCTCATATAGTATAGTGGTCACCAAGTTCTCGGAGCCACGCTGCGTGGAATGACCCCATCTGCTGCTTAATTCTTAAAAGCCTCGCACACACTCTCGGGCATAAGCGCCTTCAGGAATTTTACTGTGCTTGACCCTTGTGCGAAGTGCTTCAGACAGGCTGTAATCGCTTTCGATAAGCGAGCTGTGAAATGCCAAGTGAATAACCATCGAGCAGCTGATGCGGCCCACTGCTTGCATAAAGTCGAGGCGCAGCTAAGCACAGCTGCTACTCATCTTGGAGCATAATGACGACGAGTCTTTCGTCTTTCGCCTTTGGTCGCGGCGAAGCAAGAACCGACCAGTCATTGGCTCCATCCTTCGTGAAACGATAGTGAGTGATAAATTCTTGGTCATCTCACTCATTGCACGGATCGACGTTGAGGCTGACAAATATATTGTCCTCAGGATTCAGCGAAATCCATTTTAGCAACAAGACTGTGTTAAGCCATAGACAAACCTCGCAGGAAACCCGATTTTAGGTGCTCTCGACCACCTAATCATTTTTTCCTGCGAGGTGGTCAAACTCGCAAGAACTTTTCTCTAAGTAAAGTTTCTGGAATATCATTTTCTGCAAACCCTTCAACCTCGCACGAAAACCTGACCCGCTGACAGGAAAACAGTCAGCGGCATTGTTTCTGTGATTGGGTCAACTGTGACCTCGGAGGAAACCACCCAGCTGACTGTAAACCCTCACAGGAAAACGCTTCTGGAATACGGCTTCAGCTGTCGAGGACCAGTGCCACTAGCGGCTCTGATAGTGCGATGTGTAAAGTGCTGCTTGCGGGTACAAGCTTCACAAACTCTTCTTGTCAGTTGGTGTTTTGTGTGCAGGTGTGCCTCTCTCGACTCATTCTCTCTAGACGAAATATAATGAAACCGTATCCAGCGAATATAAGGGAGAAGACGAAGCGTCGAGCAAACGCAATAAACAAAGATTCCATTCCTGATGATGAAATGCCGGATTTTGTAAAAGAGTTCAAAGTGGCTGCGTTGATGAGGGAAGAAAATAAACCATACGGATGTGGAGGGTAAGTACAGCACAACGTGAAATACTGAAACAGCTAGGATCGAGGAGGAGGTTTTTTTGGGGAACGTGGTTTTGATGTTGTCATAAGACGCCAGAGGCTGTACCGAGGGAGAAGTAATTAACTTTTTCAATGATTGGCGCGGCACGGTTGGGCTGTTGGGCCTTCTTGGCGTAAAAAACGTGTCCGTGGTTTGTGATACGGCCCCTGGATTGGGACAGATCAGTTTGTGCTTCATTCTGTCTTCTCTGTGCTCGTAGACCAAGCTAAATCTTTTACTGCAGTTCATCTGACAGCATCTAATATCATATTTTGCTAATTTTAGATTTAACCTGATCTGCTTGCAATGCTGCAGTCGTCGGCCGGTCTGTTTGCTAACAGTTTTTTGCATTCTGGTCATTGCTTCGCAGTTCATCGAATATGGCGTTCTGCCAGCTGCAACGACCCATCTGCAACGACGTTTTCACTTCACCACATACGAGATGGCCGCAGTTCGCTCAATGTTCGAGCTCGGATCGCTGCTTGTGACGATACCAATGATCTACTTCGACGAGTACTGTATGTGTGGCCATTACATTGTTTAGTGTATGGGCATGTTACACCTAATGGCTTCCGTCTTTTAGTCGCTCAACGAGCTCGCTATATTGCACTCGGCGGTATGCTGGTCGGCTTCGGAGCATTGCTGATGATTGTGCCGAACTTCCTGGCTTCACCGCAACCCTCCTTGCGTTTTGCTGACGACTATTGCGATCCGCAACGCGAAAAGATATATTTGTACCGACAGTGCTCTCAGTTGGATTTGTACCTGTGCATCTTCATGGTGGCTGAACTGTTGATCGGCATGGGCACTGCGCCCTATTTCGTCTTGGGAATAACTTATCTGGACGAGAACTTATCTCATGAACGGTCGAGCCTATACACGTCGATCGTCGAAGTATGCAGGATTATCGGAGCCACATTGGGCTTCATGGTCACTGGGCAAACGGTTAGGTGGCACGGCGATGTCAACAACAACATCGGCCTTCGTCGACCGACTGACGAGTAAGTCAGAATTATTTGTTTTTTACTTTCATTTTATCGTCCACTGACTCCTTTAGGACAGAATATTCGAGTTTCCACTGGTACGGGGCTTGGTGGCCGCCTATGATCATCGGCGCAGCAGTGTCTTGGATCAGTGCCATTTTCATGTTTCCATTCCCGCCGCAACTCACTGGCGCCGCTAAAGCTCGGATCGAGGATGCTCAAAAGGCAGTTGTGCATCGGTCTTACCTCATCGAAAAAGACCACCCTCCCGATCAGTCGCTGTTAAAAAAACTAAAAGTGAGTCGCTGAGTTCAGTGAGCTTTTATGTGAGCAAAAGTTTCTGTGTCATAGATCGTTTTGTGCAACCCGGTCTTCACCATGGTTTCGATCGAACTATGCGCTCGACACGCCTTGGTTGCCAGTAGCGCTAGATTTTTGGGAAAATACTTAGAAGCCGCATTCGAAGTTAGCACTGCGACTGCAGATTTGACGATCGGTAAGCTGCTGCATTTCGCGCCGAGTGGTTCTCGTTATGGGTATGCTCCCAGTTCATGCTCATGTTTATATTTTTTACCAAGCGCCAAGCGCTTATGCGCACTCGAGGGGGAAGGGCACACTATATACGGAATGATTTACCAGGCTGCGAGTTGAACACTCGCCCGTAACTGCGCGTCTGCAGTGAAGAGGTAGGCGCCCAACCATGCATGCCAGCTAGCACGGCCCTACATTGGAGTTGATACAGGGAAGCAGATGGTCTCAAAATCTTTCCAGACAAGCATTTTAGTCCTGGGAGCCGGAGACATTAACCAGAAGGTTGAACTCGCCAACTAAGGCAAACCAAATACCACCTTCTCAACAGGTCAAACACACGTTTCGTACCATTAGATTTTTAACATTTTCAACATGTAAGCATAGCATTCAGATCTTGGATATCGAGAATCTTGATAGCACAAGCAGTGAGCACGTCGGTTGAGTAATCTCTGCAGTGCAAGTGGCAAATTCGCGTACGGCGAGTACCGATTGCATCTATTGAAGATTGCGTGCTGCTCAGACGCTTTGGTTGAATAGTTTCCTATTTTAGGCGTTTCAGTGATACCGTCTGCCTTGGTGGGTCTGTGCTTCGGGGCACTTCTGCAATCGTTGCTCCGTTTGGAAATTCTCGGCAATTTACGCCTGTGCGTCGCTGGATCAATGTCTTTTCTTATTTTCTCATTGGTTTTCGTCGTTGTGCGATGTAAGAGCGCAGCAATCGCCGGTGTGACCCATCCATATCTTATGAAAAATATCACTTCGAATGCATCATCATTCGTGTCCGAAATTGACTGTAATCATTACAATCAATGTCGTTGCGAAATACAAGACTTCAGTCCCATATGCTTCAAACCTGGAGCTAATGCTGACCTGGGAGAAAATATCACGCATCTTACATTTTTCTCGAAATGCTTGGCTGGTTGTCGCAAGCCAATAGCGACTGGCAACCCAGTCGTTGTGGTAAGCTTTGTGGATTAGATTTCCTTTGTCAATTTTCCAGAGCCCCTTTAATAGACACCTGAGGACTGCCAGTGTCTCTCTAGCAGTGGTACGATTAAATCTGGCCGCTGTGAAATTTGTTCAAAGTATCGACTTTATGCCTTTTTGGTGGGAATGTGTTGGATCAGTGTAGCGCTGTTTATACGGGTGAACCCGGTGCAACAACTTTTACTGAGGTAAGAACAATTATGTCCTTTGCCATTATGACAGCCGACGGCGCAATTTATTTCAGGGGTGTCCATTTCGGACACAGGACTGTCGCCCTGGCGCTCAGCGTGGCTGTAATGCGGATCACGTGTAAGTAATTACAATCTGTGGAGAAATTGGTCTCAACGTCTCTGACTTTTCAGCTATGCCAGCCCCATTCCTGTACGCCTTTATCCTGAGCAATGCCTGCCAGGTATCCGTCGCAGTTTGCGGCAAGGAAAGGCAACGAAAATGTGTTTGGTATGACAAGAAAAAACTCGGCAGCACAATGGTGGGTGCAGTTTCTGTGCTCGGAAGTGTGTGCGTGATCGCTTTGACAATCGCCATGGTCACTTACATGAACTCGAAACCAAAGATGAAACTTTATGGCAGCAAATGTGTCAAGAGTACGCCAGGTCGGAAACTGACGCGCAAACTACCATCTCGTCCAGAAAAGCCACTAAAGAAAAGGAAACCAGAAGACAAGCAACGCAAAAGAAAATTAGACCATCATGACCGTGGGCGTCATCAGACTAGTCAGAGGTCAGTGACAGCCGAATCTCATCCATCGGCTTAGGCTATCCGTATTAGTGTTAAAATATGGAAGAATAATCAAGGTTTTAGCCCGGGTTAATCCCGCTTGAATGCTTTTTTATGTAGAGTAGTGTACTAACTCGACTTTGTTTTCATGCATTCTGATCATGCCATTTGCTGTATATTGTATTTCTAGTTTTGACTTCTAGTCTACTAACGAAAAGCTTGGCATATCATTGTGTTTATGGTATGCAGGTGATCATTTAACTACTGCTGAATGCTTAGCGTGCGGTCGAGATTTACTTAAAAAATGACCAGATTGTGGGTTCTTTTCCCTTCCTCTTGGTGCTAATGCAGGTTTCACTCAAGAGAAAAATTTTTGCTGTTGAATGGCAGGCTTTTGTGACCTCGGTGACTTGGATGTCATGGAAGCTGCGCTTGAACTGAAAAACTGTAAGTACAGTAAGTGTGGTTTTTGTGATAAAATAAATCTAGCTTGATGCTTCAAGCTCTGCATCAATGGAGACCGTAAGACGGACGCTGCATATTCGCTAGGGATCTGAACTGAACGGGGTGGGCGGGTGTCAGTACTTAGAATCTAGAAGAATAGAATCGATTTTATATGTATTAAATTTGTCTGGAGAACGAATGCTCATTTACAATAATTAAGCATGCACCGGCACGATTTGAATTTTCCGCAGCGAAATGTAGCTCTCCAACTTCATTGAATCATGCATTTGTGTGTGTCATTTACAGAGTCTGCTTGTGTGTGTATTTTTCCCATCCTTGC
>JASANH010001411.1:0-61196 GCA_030248295.1 Mesodorylaimus sp. YZB2_4
CGCAACTGCCTGGCGCACAAGGTGGGCAACCGGACAGTCGTGAAGATCGCCGACTTTGGCCTGTCGCGGATGGCCCCTGACCACTACGAACTCGCCACAAAGCGGAAGCTGCCCGTCTTCTCCATGCCGCCGGAGTCGTTGCAGACGCGCGAGTGGACGAAATCGAGCGACGTGTGGAGCTTCGGCATCCTGATCCTCGAGGTGAGTGCTTCTGTTGGACGTGCTGGCCTGAAATGCACACCCTGTCCTTCAGATGTACAACAAGGGCCGCAATCCGTACGAGCAGTACTTCAACAGCCAGAAGATGGACGTGCGCGCCGTGATGAAGTACCTGCAGGAGGGAAAGAGGGTCGACCCGCCGCGTGGAATGCCGCCCGAGCTGGCCGAGATCGCCAACGCGTGCATGTCGAAGAACGCCAATCGACCGGCCATGGAACAAGTCGTCGACATGCTTAAGAAGTACGTCTCCAAGCACCACGGCCGTTAGTGATCGAGTGACGGGCCTTGTCGTGTGCTGTGCCTGAGCGTGGTCCGACGTTGGGTGTGCTGAAGAAGACAAAATGAGCTGAACCCCTTGCATCATGCTGAGATCAGAAAAAAAACATCACAGCAGCTCGCCTCCGAGGCCCATGCACCCCTTGTCGCCTCGGTGGCTGCGAGCACACTAGCCTGAAGCCCCGCGGCCCAAAGTAGACGTTGAGCAATTTGTCTCTGATGTTGTAAGCATTGCCGCTTGGGGGCGCCTGGAATTCTTGGGGTGTGGCTGGAGTAGTTGGCTCGGTAAGGAGGAGCCAGGGCGGTATAAGAGCAGGTCGCAGGGAGAGATCGGGGCTCTTCCTCACTCGATTTGTTTTCATCGGTTTGCTCTGAATTTAGGGGAGCCACCCCTTGAGTTGTCCACCCCATTGGCAGAACGGTGGGGCAGGCCGGGACAGTTGAGACATCGTCGTGCGCTGTTGCTTCGTAAAGGATCCTCTGGTGTTGACTGAGTCTTTACTGCGCCATCGACAGTGGAACTGTTCGCCAGCGTAGGCATCTTAGGACCGAGTGCAATCGACCAGCAGCCAGGCATTCGAGGCTCGGGTGAAGGAGCACATCGAGACGCAAGACATGATTTATTGGGCCGCGAGTCGAACACGCGCCCGTAACTGAGCAAATGTCGTGAGAGGCAGACGACTAGCCCCCAGGCCAAGCCCGGTAAGTGAGATCTTTCAGTCTGGGAAACTCCAACTCGGGTCATGAAAAGCCATTAGTAGCCCCCTCAACTATATTCGTATTCCGTTTATCGTCATCATCAAGTTGGTTCGCCGACTTTTGCCGAAATGATCGAATTTCAAATGGCCTTCTCATTCGTCGATGGCCGTGCGTGCCCGCACAAACTAATCGTGAGTCCCAGCAAACTCGAACGTTAGGTCCGCAATAGGAAACTGATCGCCAGTTCCCCCAAGCGATAGCCCACACATCTATGCCGTTATTGAAGCTGCAGCCGGTCACCCTTATGCTTAGTCCATTGTCACCTGGACACTTGAAGGGCAAAGAAAATTAGGCAAAGCGAATTACACTGCCTGATGATTCAGTGAAAATCGCTGTCAGACTTGATTCAGCATCATTAGGCCCGCACATTTGTGCTTTGCACAAACCCAGAATCTGCTGCGTGACGCTAGTTTTCGTACGACCAGCCGATAGTTTAGTCGAAAATGCAAACAAAACTTGTTTTCTTTGCGTCTTCCCACTCCCTCCTCAAGTACATATACTTCCTGAAAGAACTCTGATCAGCAGCTTCTCTCCCCGCATTCTTTCTGTGGCCACCCAAAGCCTTCAAAAATGTTTCGTTTCTTCTTGGCTCTATGTTTGGCATTGGTAAGTTGGACTGGCTGCCCTGCCTCTGACTAGATGACCATTGCGCTCTCTCTACCTTGCAGACGGTGCTGGCCACCAGCGAGCCCATGCCACCCAAGACAACTGTGCGACAATGTCGTCTATCGCCCAGTACAGGCATTTGCCTGACTTACTTCAGAAAGTGGTACTACGACGCCGACGAAGGGTGGTGCAAACAGTTCGTGTACGGAGGCTGCATGGGCAACGACAACCGATTCGGTTCCGAGGCCGAGTGCATGCAGCGATGCGGCAGTGTGCCTGGTAAGCATGGTGCTGCCGAACGGGGGTGCTGATGAAACCTGGTCATCCTCCACTAGTGACCGACGGGGACTCGTCTTCCTCCAATCAGCGTTGTGGGGTCCATCGTCTCTTGTCCTTCGTGATGACCACAATAGTGCTCTGCTGTAATGCCGTCACTTTTCAGCTTGTCCACTCGCTCCTCTGCCAGTGATCTCCCTTCCCATTCAACGTTGCGGCCACTAGTGCTCAGGGCCACTAGAAGGTTCTAGTGCACTTCTTGTTGTGACTACTGTAGCTTCAGTGCGCTCGAACAGGTCCTGAAGCCATGCACAAGGCTCCCATTCAGCCGAACAGGCCAGCTCAGGAATGGATGCATTGTGCAATGGCCCCTACTTGACTTGCTGTTGTGATTGTTTGTTTATAATGCGGCATGAATAACGGAGTTGCAAGTTGGATAAATCCAGTATTTTTCCTCTCGATTACTTTACCTCCTGCACGGAAACACAACCTCCCCCCTTTTTTACAGGCAATCGCTCAGACTCGCACAGCTGAACACACGGCTCACACAGCAATACAGTGAGCACATTGTGGTCAAAGACAGACTAAGCTCTGCAGACGCAGACTTGATCTACAAACCATCAAACATTCTTCGGGACAAGCCAATTCACAAATCACAAATCACAGTAAACGATCGCATGATCAACATTTCTTCCCCTCGTTCTCCTTCCTCACTTCGCACGTCATATCAGCGAAATAAAATATGTTCCCCCGTGAGTGATATGGCCTGTCCTATTTGTTCCGTGACAGGACAAACGAAAGGCAGTTCTAACCTGAGCGTACTGCGCAGGCACTGGCAGAACAGTCGATTAACCTCAACCCTTTCGATTTTCGAATTAGGATCTTCACTAGCATCTACAGTATGTGCAACCTCGCTCTGTTTCTCCCTTGTTGGGCAAGCAGGATGTACATGGAATTTGGAAGCATGACAACAAGACTGAGCGTTGTTAGCACATCGATGAACAGCGAAGGAATCGAGACACTGAATCAGAATGAATCACTTTGACACGACGCCTTGTGCCTGCTGCCTTGTTTTGCCGACTGCGATCACTGGCCACCGCGCAGACGCAGCACCAAGTGCAAGGTCGATTCCTTCTGGATGTTGTAGTCGCTGAGGGTGCGCCCGTCCTCGAGTTGTTTGCCTGTAAAAAATAGGACAGTCGTCACACTTCCTAGCATTGTTCATGTTCACTCACCGGCGAAGATGAGGCGTTGTTGGTCGGGCGGGATTCCCTCCTTGTCTTGGATCTTGGTTTTCACATTCTCGATCGTGTCCGACGGTTCGACTTCCAACGTGATGGTCTTGCCGGTCAGAGTCTTCACGAAGATTTGCATGCCACCTCGGAGACGCAGGACGAGATGCAGCGTCGACTCCTTCTGTATGTTGTAGTCACTCAGCGTGCGGCCATCTTCCAGTTGTTTGCCTAAAACGAAAAAACCTCGTAAAAAATACCGCCGAGTCATAGCCTACATAAACTCACCCCATCTCACCCTCCCAAAGATCGAAAGTTACTTACCGGCGAAGATGAGGCGTTGTTGGTCGGGCGGGATTCCCTCCTTGTCCTGGATCTTGGCTTTCACATTCTCGATCGTGTCCGACGGTTCGACTTCCAACGTGATGGTCTTGCCGGTCAGCGTCTTCACGAAGATTTGCATGCCACCTCGGAGACGTAGGACGAGATGCAGCGTCGACTCCTTCTGTATGTTGTAGTCACTTAGCGTGCGGCCATCTTCCAGTTGTTTGCCTGGAACGAAAGCACCGTCCCGATGCTCAATCCATTTACATAGGCCTCACTCCGTCTCACCCTCTCAAAAATCAAACAGCTGCTTACCAGCGAAGATGAGACGTTGCTGGTCGGGCGGGATCCCCTCCTTGTCCTGGATCTTGGCTTTCACATTCTCGATCGTGTCCGACGGTTCGACTTCCAAGGTGATGGTCTTGCCGGTCAGCGTCTTCACGAAGATTTGCATTTCTGATCGATGGTTTGACGAGACGGCTAAATCGAGCTTTTCGACGATAAAAGCGACAGCCTGTTGTCGATCGACCAGTGACGTTCGTCGCAAAGTGTGGAGTGAATGGAGCTGTGGCAGTTAGCAGTGTCAACTGTAAAGTATTACGTCAGACCAATCAGAAGTGACCACGTGGAAAAACAACTACTCTCGGCCAATAGCATCGCTGCACCTTGCCAACACAAATATACTTGCACTGTAAAGTCTCGTCTGCCTTACTTGGGCCTGGTGGTTTCTGTCTTCCAACATAAATTCGAAATTACCGCCAAAAATTATATTGTTTCCTATGTACTTGCAAGAGGTTGTCCTTAAAAAAAATTTTGTGTTGGGCCCCATGCTACCCTAGTTTCTACCGCAGGATACAACCCGTTTTGCCTATAGCCGGCCATCAATCATGGTATGATAAGCAGGGCTATAGGGTCCTAGCTCTAACGGTAGGTTCTCTGACGCCTCCCTTAGAAGCATCTCCACCGAGAGGCTTGTGTATCTCCACCGAGAGGCTTGTGTCTGGAATCAGCGTTTTAGGATGAGAGCGGGCGAGAAAACAGCTTGCCAAAAATGGGAGTAATCGTGGCTCTTGTTTTCCAGTTAGTCCCATTGATATTCTCTTCTTCTCGTCCTTTCTGCCCCCTTTACCTGAGCCACCACAACACCAAGCCGGGCATACCAAGCCGGGCATAAAAATGAAGCCTTTGTCGAACTTTTTCTTTTCATCGCACAAACATGACATCGGCACGAGTCGGGCCAACACTCGGGAATAGCGACACACTGATCAACTGAATCACCTCGCCTGTTCGCGCGGCTTGTCCAAGACATGTTTGAGTCTTCTGGTGGCACCGTCGTCTTTGGGGGTGGCTTCCGTTCAGGCGGCTTCCGCCATGGCCAAGTGGGCGCAGACGTACTGCTTAAAGGTGGCGATGGTTCCGGAGGGCCTTGAAGATGGCGGTGATGCTTAGATCAGATACCTCTGTGCATACAAGTCATCGACGACAACCAATTGGCAGCCAATGGAGGTGGTGGTACACGACGACCAATTGGCGACCATCGACGACAACCAACCTTGGACTGCCATTTGACATGACACTCTTGCCAACCTTTCTTTTGCCTACCCTTCCTTCTGCGTTACATGGGAACCTACTGCATTGTCTGATCCAAGGCAACACTCAACGTGTCATTTGCAAGTTCAAGCAGAAAGATCTCATCACTCCATGTTTTACAGGGAGTGGTTACCCAATAGGGTTAGAGTGGCCACAAGAGACTTCAATCGTATGGAAACCGAAGCCTCTATTGTGCTTTTATTCGGAGATTCGTTTGTGTCTGAATCGATCCGAGAACTGTTGAACATGTAACCATTTTATTCTGTTTTCTGACGGTGAGAAGAGTTGCAATGCTTCATTCAATACTGTACGTCCACTGCGAGACGCTAGTGGCTGGCATTTAAAGTTCGGGCATCGATTCTAAATATCGCATCAAAATACGAAAAACCAGATCATCAAGACTGCCCTTTCGCACTCGGTGCGCGGGTCATGCATCGGTCAACGTCAAGAATCGTGTCAAAGAGTTCCAACGACTGACAAATGGTTTTGTCCTATAAAATCAAATACTTTCACTAAAATCATTATTTTCGAAAATGTATAAACCAATGTGCCTTACTTGGCGACAACAAATCATAAAATCATCGAGCGAGATTCTTCCATCGTTGTCCACATCCATTTTCTAAAACCAAGAAATAGATGTGGTTTCCCTATTTTACTAATCGCTTTCATACATGGAAAATATTTCTGGCATGTTCTTCCACGTCGTCGTCGATAGTTGGGGGAGATGTCCTAGCTCCCATCATGTCGTAGACTGCTTTGAGCACCCGCAGCACATCGTTCTGGCTGATATAGCCCCGACTATCTCTGTCGTAAAGACCAAATATCCATCGTAATTTTGCATCGAGTGAGCCGCGCCAGAGCATCGAAAGACTTTGTACAAATTCCTAAATACAGGTGGTCAATTTAGACATCGGTGCCGCATCTATCACGGAAAACAGGGTGTACCTCGAAACTAATCTCTCCATTCGAATCCACATCGAATGTTGCGAATACGAATTTGGCATAACTTGTGGCATCTGTGCACACAAAAACAGTTAAGCTGATCTCTCAGTCATGGTCACTCGATGTACTGTATCGAGCATACCCCCGTAGTAAAAAAAGGAAGAGAATATTTCCTGAAACCGTTGTGCACTAACGATCCCGTTCGGGCAGTTCTAAGGAAAAACGGAAATGACAGCCATCAATCCAAGGGGTAATCGATTCCTCGCCTTCCTTACCTCCTTGAAACTGCGATAAAGGAGTTGAATTTCACGCTGCGTGAATCCAGTCTCATCAGCCAATTGCTTTACGCTTTTTGGTCGATATCGTTGACGTTGTTTTTCCAACTCGATGTTCACTTCTTTTTCTAAAGGCAAGAGGCAAACAAGCTTCCTTCAGTGGCGCTCTCGAGAATCAGGTTGCCATTATACCAATTGCATCCCACCACAGTGTATTCCTTCTGTACTGAAAACCCAGGGGTGAAAAGTTTTGTCCCATCTACCGTAATCGAATTCGGCGCGTTCAAAGCAAGCAATGACACAAAATTGAGGAAGCAAACTTGGCACTATTCTTCATTCTACTCAATCACTTCCGCGCACATTTCGCAACAAGACGCTACTCTGTCTCAATGTGGCCTATCATTCCCTTGAGTGACCAACAACTCTCGACTCCTTTGATAGCCATTAATTTTGCAGCGAATAGCTAATTTCTCTCCAGATGGCCCCTTATCTGTGAAAAATGTGAGAGCAGCGCCACAGGGCAAAGAAGACAGAATAGTGGTTTAAGCTCGTTTGATCATCCGCTTTGAATGCTCTGGAGGAGGCAAAGCCGACATAGAAGAAGCAGAAAAATGCCGAAGTGATACTGAGAGTGTCAGCACCTTACCTATGGCCGATTGTAAATCGTGTCGCTTAGTGGTCCAAAGTTGAAACGAGACTGATGATGCTCTGTTTCCCATACTCCAAAATTGAGAGCGAAAATTCTAAAGGCGAATGCTTTTATGCTTAGCAAAATGAACATTAGCCAAGCGGCTTATGGGGCTGAAGGAACTCGGGGAGAGGATGAAGCTGGGCGTGAAATCAATGGCCTTCATTGCGCCGAGTGGTCTTCTCGTTGGCCAAAGTGCGGGCAGTAAATTTGGGAAGGTCCAAGTCAATGGTTTTCCGCGCTTTGGTTTAGGCCTCTTCACAAAAATAACCACGTGTGAGGTCAAAACGGCTAGAAATGATGGCTCTGACGATAAGTGCGATCAAAAAAAAAGTATCGGCAGTAGCCTTTTTTGTTCTCTCTCTCAGCCCTTCATACGGCTTGGGCTTAATCTAAGAAAGAATCAGATTCATATCCTTTATCTCAGAAATGTGGCCTTACTCTGGGGCTGATGATGTGGACCTAAAAATGCCTATCACCTAGAAGCATTTTTCATCAGCATGAGCCGGATTGCGTCACAACCCAAGTGATCTATAACACGTTGCCTTTTCTCTACGTTCATGGCCTCCTTGAGTCGAAAGCTGTCATTTGCCATTTTCCATTTTATTTCGCCACCGCTTTCAGAGGGAAAATAATAAATTGAATCTGGTGACGAAGCCCTCTGGCATGGAGTGCTGGGTAGAATGTCATATGCACGGGATTTTGCATCTTGGCTTTATCAGATGAGAAAGAGTGCCTTGAAGCCCCTAGCCCTGCCATTTCTTTGTAGGGGCCTATACGCTTTCTTAGCAAGGCCTACATCTCTAGTATGAATGCAAAAACAGCAAAATATATGGTTCATGTCAGCGGAATTTGGATATGCGGGTGCAGTCTGCAGTACAGTGTTGTATGTACAAAACACCCTTTTTACTACGCAGCTGACGGTGAATCAATCGATGCAATTTTCAGGTTGCTCTTTGACGCTGTTAATCTCCGACACACGGTTAGTACCTGCACTACTGTATAAACTTCGCAGTAGAAGAAACACTTACAGCGTACTTTACTAGACCCAAACTTCCTGCTTTATGTAGTTGGGCTACAGTGCTTGGCGTTCATGAAGGCTTACCTAATCTTGTCTGCCCCCGTTTTCTTAATCGCTACGCGAATCGAATGCAAAAAAGCAACAGTTTGCGACGGTAACATCAAGCCACCCACATTGCGTGCCCTCAAAGAAGCACCAGATAATCAAACATGCTATTTTATTCTAAGTGATGCCATGGATAGAACCCGTACTCTCAACGGCACTGGAGGTATGTGTTTCGATATCGAGGCTGCTCGTACAATTTGTGGTCAAAATCAAGCAACACTTCCAATTGTTAGGGGCGCGAATGAAATGTTTTTCATACAAAATGCTTTTAATCACACGGATTATTACGGCAGCGGTTCGGAGCTGTGGCACGAAATGGACATGCAGAGGAATATAACTGGACGAAGCATTGATAGAGCATATCCCAAATTCCAAGGTATTGCGCTTGGAATGACGGTAACTATACTGTATGTTAAACCAGGTTTACAGCAGCCCTCTTCAAACAGTCTTACTTATTCTAGATGAAGGAGGACGTTGTGATATGGGATGATGGAAGCAAAGTGGAGTACATGCCCCCGCAATGGATCGGATACAAGAACAGTGGGGTATTCGTTTACATGGAACATTCCCCAAATGTTCCACGATGGGTAACGAAAGCTCACGTTGGTGTAGCATTCCCGATCGCCGTCCTGTGTCAGCAGCCCGTCAGGGGCATCGCTTCGAATGGTTTGATTCATTCTAACGTGATTTTGTTGGCGTCTGTTATCCTAGTACGCGTTCAAAAGTGAATACGAGGTAAAGGGCCAGTTGTGCCCTTTCAGGATGCTTGACCGCTGATTTATCTATAAATACTTTTCACTGCTTCTGCTTACAAACGTCTCTTACTTGGTCCTTTCCCCAGCAGCTCTGTTGGTGATTTACAGTAGTTCAACTTCCATTCAGAAAGTACTCACATATTAGATTGCACATAGCATATACTGCATGTCAGCTCGGAACTTATATGTACACTACGTTCCAAAATTAAGTTAAGAGCTGTGCGCGCTGAACCACCTTCTTGTATTATTGACTGCCAAACAGTAACGGTACTGTAACCACTTAGTTTACTGAACCCCGCACCCGACGGAGACACGGCACACACTCACCCAGAAAAAGGCAGACATCCCCCTTATATACCTCCCCAGTGGATCACTTGTCAACAGATCACCCGTATATCACAAGAACTGGTCTTCTGAGCCTTCGATTGTACTTTGATCGGGCGACCTGGCATGTTGCTGGCATCGTACCCTGATAACCGGTAACCGGCATTGACTTGCTGGAAGTGGATGGAGGAATAAACACTACACCCCTTACAGTACAACAGTAGGTCTGCATGCGCGCGATGTCTATTTCTCTTCAAGATAAACCCCTTTGACGCTTTACCAATCTCGATCGTCGTGAATTCTTTAATTTTTTTCACCAGCCAGCTCAAAAGTTTGGTGTATATCAGATTGGGCATCGAGTTTACGTTATTCAGCGAAAGGTTGCGTCCCAATGGCTATACTTAACGTATTCTCACGTCAAGTCGTAGTCTTCGTAGTCGTAGAATACGTCAAGTATAGCCATGTGGCGTCCCATAACGTGTGTAATTGTAAAGTCTGACTCGGATCGTGTGAGTCGGATAGACTGTAAGGCCGGGGTGTGGCTGTACAGCAAGTAGGCAGTGTGTCCAAACGTAAGAGTATCTGGCCATCGTCTCTCATTGCTTTCACAAATGGCCCCTATCGATCACGTGTCCTATCAATGGGCGTTGTCGGCCGAGTTCAGTGCATCGGTTACGGTCTCTGTTCTGGCCGTATGCTCCGCAGTAACGGCAATATGGTTATGCGGATGTTGTCGGTCAGGTGGAACGAAGAAACAAAAAGTCAAGCCTGCGCCCGTACACGAGAGGCAATCCGGAACCAACAGCACCAGCCAAGAAGGGAGCGAACGGATCGAGGAACTGGTTCCGAAAGGAATGGCTTCCCAGAGGCAAACTGAAATTCAAACCACCGTGGACGATAGTTCGGAGCCCAAAGAGGACCAGGAAGCCGAGTCGTTTCAAGAAAAAGAAGAACCGCCACCACCACCGCCAAAGAAAAAATCCAAGAAGAAGAACAAGAAGGCAAAAGTGAAAGTAAGTGAAGACAGGTTCCTTTTATGCCAGCTAATCTTGCCAAACCTAGGAAGAACGAAAGAAACGCAAAAACGGCGGTTCGGACCCGCATTTGCCGACAATATTGCACGCCACGGGGCTTAGCCCGCCACCGAGTCTTCATGTGCCGACAGTCTTCGGTATAAGAAAGACTATGGTCCAGTCGGAGAAAATGAAAGTGCTGGGGACTTTAGGCAATGTATGAAAATGCCTTGTCCTCTTCAGCCTCACAGGCTAACCAGCAGTTGGTTTTCAGGCAAGCAAAACTACAAAAGTCGAAGAGCAAAGCACTGTGAGAAACATGGACGCTTCCGTGACAGAACTAGATGGAACGAAATCTGCCTTGGCCATTCGAGTGTCGGGGAAACTGACGAAATCTGCTGAGTCGCCGAAAACTCAAAAACAGGTTTTACAAGACCGCTTGAAACCCTGGGGCGAAGATGACCGCTTGCCAGCATCGAAAGTAACAGCAGTAGCAAAATCGGCTGGTCCATCTATCATGGGGAAACCGATGCGACTGCAGCTTCAACCGAAACCGAAAGCCAAATCGGACCAGAAGATGGCCAATGATCGCGGACCGTCTGCTGATCGAGCTCCTCCCGGTGATCGAATTCCGTCTGCTATTCGATCCGAGCCCCCTGATCAGGCTGCTCCTGGTGATCGACACCCAGCAAAAGGACCCTCGCATGCTACTCCAGTTCATCTTCCTCTGACTTCTGTCCGAAAACCTCCGCCTGCTGTCAATCACGTTGCTAGGGAAAATGAAATGGCACTGGCGGAACCTTCATTCAGCTTTTGATCGCGCCTTGGTCGTATTTGAGATGCTAACGATGGGAGAACTTATCTTGTGGCTGTCTTGGTGAGCGTTGTATGAACGAGCGTCCAGTAAACCATGATGATTCTTTGGATGTCTGGAATTAGTATCAGTTGCCGTATTCGTATTGCATCAAAAGGAAGTCGTGATCAGTTTTCAGTAATTCGAGTGATGACCGTTCGATGATTAGGTAACACCCGAACTTTACCTCTGGGGCACCTCCCGAGTTAGAGGTTGATTACTGGGGATACAACGCAATCCTCATAAAACATTTATGCGTGCGCAAAGGTAGGTAGGCAGTAGGCAACAGGCAACATGGATTGCGCATAAGTATTGCATAAACTTTGATCTGAAAAACAGGGAAGCCGAGTATACTGAGTGTTGGTCCGTCAATCGGGTCAAAACTTAAAATTCCGCTACTGCTGACTTTATGTTCGAATTTTACCTCATCACCAAAACCAGGAATGCTCACGCGAGGATAAAGGAACATATAGGTAACAACAGCTCCTACGATCACTGATCTTCCATCGTGATATGCCTCGGCCGAATGCGTGCCTTGATAATGTGATGTCAATCGATAGCTTCTTGGGACACTACCCTGTCGCGTGACGTTGTTTCCGTTTACATCGATTCGATTTTTATGCATTTATTCAAGAAGAGGTTCATGCAGTGGGCTAGTTTTTCTCGCTTCCCTCAGCTTTGCGAACACTGTCAGCTCACGATCACAGTCACCTGTGATAGGCAATACTCCGACAGCAAAGAATGTTTCTGAATGCACGTCGGTATTCTGGATTGAAGAGCGTGTAAACTGAAAAAAAGGTACACAGATACTGTCAGAAAATGATATTTGGCCAAGCAACCTTACTAATTGGATTCATGAACGAATTAGTGTACCCCAGCCAGGTGGTAAAGAAAAACGCTACAATAGGAATGCACGTTTCTCCCGACTGTACCATGCACAAGGAGTTCGCCATGTGGCATGTGAAGAATGGCAACCAGCAGCAGAGGAATACCACTGAAAATAAAAAGCTAGTGGTCGTTTGGAAGAGGGGTACAAAGCCAAACCTTACCCAAGACAACGGCTAGTGTGAGTGTGGCTCGTCTTTCTTTCCTGCTCTGCCTGGAGAATTTGGCTGCAGCAACAGCCGCTGAGCAGCTGGCTGCCCTTCGTCTGTAAATTTCCAACATATCAGAAAAGCAACCATGATCTCGGAACCGAATGCCAAAGGCCATAGGCCAAAGAGACCCATTGGCGAAACTAGCAATAGAATGACGACGGGTGTCTGGTATTGATAGAGTAATCGATCGACTATTCAAATCTTCGACCACTTGCTGGCAAGTGCGTCTAGGGATAGGCGAAGTATGTCTGACGAGTGGATCAACAAATGTTGAAGCTCGTTTCGATGGTGCTTCGAACATTGACGCTGAACAGGTTCTCACTAGACGGAAGATGGATGAAGTGGACGATGGGGAAGGGGCCAAGTACTTCATGCCTCCATTGCAATATGCATTCAACGTTTGTTGAGTACACAGCTTATTCTTTCTCAATGGAGTGGCTTGGGCTGATGATGCATCGATGAACGGCATCGAGTCGCTTTCGATATCCAACAAATCAAACCCGTAACTCGTTTGTTTTTTTGGTTCGGTGATTGTATCGTTTCTCGGTATTGGCGTTGCACGTCGACTAACAAAATCTGGCGAGCAGGCGGGAATTAAAGTGTTGTTATTGTTGGGCGACAACCAATCACTTTTCTTCTCTTTTTCGATCTCCATCACACTTTTACATAGATTATCCGCGAAAAGTTGATTAGTACATTTAGAAAATACACTCGTGGCGTCTCGTGTTAAAGGAGTTAAAGCAGGAATTATTTGTGGCGATTGAGCAGTCATCATGACGCTTTCGGCCGCCGATTCGTGATGGCTAACTTTGTTCTCGAAAGGGCGACGAATGCTTGGTGCAGCAAGAATATTGTGGTCCTGTTCGGGTTCACGGAGTTGCAAAGCTGGAACAGACAAAGACCTCTCCTGTTTGTATTCTCAAGGAGTTGAGAGGAGAATGAGTCTTAACCAACAGACACTTACCTGCCCCAATGACTTCATTCTTAGACATCGATTGATCATTGCTAATTATGCTGTGTCGTAAAGATGATATCAGGCCGCTTCGTCGGGACAATCCTTGCTTCTTGGTTCCACTCTTCGATTTTCGGTTTGACCGAATTCGTTGAACTTGGCGCTCACGTAACTTTCGCAGCACAACTCCGTACAGGCCCACCATAATGAGGCAAGGTAAGAAGAAGGAGGCAAACGAAGAGGCAATAATGTAAACAGCATTAGTGAATTCGCAATATGGGGTCTCGTCCAGTCGATTGAGTCCAGTTGCTACGGGCAAGGCGATCACGATTGATATGGACCAAACAGCAAGGATCATTGCAAAGACACGACGATTCTTTCGTTGACGACATTGTGAATATTCAATGGGCTTGCTGACGGCCATGTACCTAAGCGAATGACGAATGACCTCTTACGATTAGTCTTTCAGTGCCTGTAGTACTAGACAGGCAAGACTAGCACAAATTAGTAGCAAAGGGACTCACACATTATCTGGCTACTTGCATACACTGTATCGCCTTCTAAAGACCTCATAAAACCTTCTAAACATGACTTCTTACCTATCCCAGCTAATAGCCACCAAGTTTAATATGGATGCCGTACTAGCGCATACATCGATGGCCGTGTAGCAGGTGCATAGACTTTTCGGTAACTTCCAAAGACCATTTTGAACCTTAAGAGAAAGTGACAACTTTTTTATTACTGGCGAAAGCATCGAGCACACATTCCGTAAAATGTTGTTGCCCAGAAATGAATGGAATCCTTGCAAAATCGACAACAAAAGATACATATTATGTTTAGGGCGAATGATGTTGAATGATAAGCATTATATGCGTTATATATGCATTATATTAAATGATAAATATTATAGTATGTACTGGGCACCTACACTGGGCTCTTACACTGTACGCATGGTTTTCAGTCCTACTGCAGCTCTTACATCGTAGATATGATATTCTTTAGCGCATGCCCCAATACTTTATTGTAGCTCCCTTCGAACAGCTCCTGCGAGTACCGTCATACGGCACGTATTGCAAATGTACATACTGTACATGCTGACGCACACTAGACCCAGGTCATGACGTTTGACTGAAGGCTGGGGTACAGGGGAAGAGGCCTATGCCCACTGCGTGGATTTCACTTGCTGCTAGGATGACCGCTGATATGGGAACAAAATCATCAGCCCTTTTGGAAAACTTCACTGCCAAACTTTGTTACAAGTTTTAATTTTTCCCTGAATAGTTCCCTCTCGAATACTTCCCCACCTCGACCCATTAGAAATAATAATTTCCGGGGGATTCATTTACGCATTTACGGTAGATGCAGAAAATTGGCTGACTTACCTCGACATAGACAGCAAAGGGCATGACGCATAAGGCCACCAACAAATCGGATGTAGCCATCGATATAATTAAATAATTGGTGGCCGTTTGTAGCGCCCTTTCCCTGTACACGCTGATAACTACGAGTAGGTTTCCTAGACGGAAAAGCTAACATTCTTATATCCGGACAAGCAGACTTAAGCTGTGACCTACCAAATACGGTCATCATTGGTATAATCAATAGAAACAGCGCCATAAAGTTCTTCCCTCCATCAAGTCCAAGCCCTCTCACAAATTCAATAAGGAATGTCTTATTGAAGATAAGTGCCTGAGTCGTAGTCCGCAATGAGCCATTTTCCAAGCGCAACTCTACGCTCAAAAAATGGCTGTTATTGCCATGGTTTTTATAGGGAAGCTCTACTCCATAGTCGTGCCAAAGAGCCATACAGATTTGGAGACTGTTCCTCCGAAAATGATGTCGTCCTCTACAAAGAAGACCAAAAAATAAATCAAAAATAGGGCTGGGCCAGATAGGAAAAGCGTAGAGCAAAGCTGGGTAGCAGTATCGGACCATTCGCGACAACTGTTGTCTGTGAGATCTTTCTAGCTTTCGCGAGATGCACGCTCGCTAATAGGGGCACCTACTGTACATAATTTATCCAAAGGATTCGGTCAGCTAGGCCTTCAAAGTTGCACTCAGGAATCAGAGCTTTACTCGTGTCTAATTAGATCGTATACTTGAAAAAAAACCGAAAAGGCCTTTTTTCTTGCTTGCTGAGAATCGCGATTCGAATAAAACCGAACAGAATCCACCAAAAAGTAATAATCGTGCGCGGCATGAAATTAGGTCAATTAGATGGCAGATGGGGTTGGTGCATGCACGCGTCTCACACACCCTCTTCAATGTGGACGAATAAGAATAGCAACTGAATAGTTAGCTTTCAAGTCCGCAATTTCGAGTCATCTCGAGTTTACCAAGCGGATACCGGCGTCACAGAACCAAGTATAAACAAATTCTGTGTACTACCCAAATTTGCCAGTTACGCTTTCGCCAAATTGAGACATGGGGCAGACGAACGGTGAGAATTCCCGAGCGGGATGTTGTCGATTTTAGTCCCCATGATCGGGACAAACTTATTTGTCCAATTGCCGCCGCTATCCGTCTTCGTTGCATGTACCTATTTGGTAGGACCGTAGGCGACAAGACCGAGTCTCGGAAGCAAAGACGGGCGCACTGAGGGAGTTAATACTATCTAATCTGCGTGCTCGTAAACGACCAGCAGTTAGGCCCGTTGTCTCTATGTACTTTTTTTCGAGTACCATCAAGCGGTCATAGGCGTTCTTTCTATGCTTTTTCCCCTTTTTATGCTCGTTGCTCAGATTTTATAGTCTATGGTAGCTCAGACAGGATCGAAGCACACACGCCCGGCCATGATTGAGATTCCACTCGCGCCGGCAACATCGATAATAGGACGCAATGAAATTGCACTCATTTATAAAACTGCCACTCCCTCCTCAGCTTAGAATTGAGCGTTGAGGTGGAATGCCGTCTATTTTTACCAAATGCTGAAGATGAGAAAACATAACTTTCAAAGGTAGATGGATTAGTTCAGGTTTTTGCTAGCACATGTCACACAAAACAACCATGCGTCGACACGCGAGCAGAAAAATGCTCAAGAAGCCTGTCAGTCAAGACGGAATAGACACAGTGCTTTGAGTGTAGTCGCGACTCTAAGAAACCTTTTAGTGTTCAGTAGGATCAACGAAGATAATTTGGCAAGTACTCCCAAGACGTAATTGGGCATCAGTCAACCACGGGATACGGAAACTTCGCCCCCACATTTTACCCCATTACCCTTCACCCACGCCACATGTCGCCTCGCAGTTTTTCGCCCCTGGAGTTTCGTCACTCACGTTTCGCCTCCGCCACATTTTAGCATGTACAAGAAGGATTCATGGCAATGTCCTCTGGAAGATAATTCCTCTTGAAAAAGCCAAGAGTTCAAAGAAGAGTAAATCTAGATCACAATTAGTTATGCTGATCGAGCTACTCGACCGCAAGAATTGCGACTGATCGTCGAAGTCATGCAACGTATGTCACACCTCATAAAAGACTCGGCAAAGTCTTACAGCAGCTTTTATACTATCATTGAATCCTTGGAAGCATTGTCCAGCAAAGATTCAGGACAAAGATCTGTAGACTTTGTCTCCCAGCTAGTGCTTCCACAGCGGCTACTCCTAGCCTCCCTCTCGTCTGGCTAGTAGCACTGGACATTCTAGCAGTCAGCTCTGCGGCAGCCTGTTCTCGCTCTGACTGATAGTCACACGCAATCCAGGTGTGAGTCTTCTCATCAGTGTCAACACTGCCTTCAACAACACCCACTTTTACATCATTCCTAAATCCAAAATGGGTCTGTGCCAGCACTGCCCGTCCACTGTTGGACTCGCGAGGTCAGCACTTGAAAAAAATCGCTGTCAGCACCACCCGCCGTCCAAGGGGGCCTTGCTGACCGCGTCCATCTTTCCTAACCACGTGGTCATTCTTGGAACCTCGATCGCTAAGAAAACTTCTGATTAGTTGCTATTGAATCAGTTTTCCGGTGCTCATTTTTTCGCTAGGGCGTTTTGATTGTTTTTACCTGAATTGGGCATCCTTGCTTTCTTAGCACCCTGGTCCATGTCGTATTTTGTAATGATGGCCCCTCGAAAGACGGAAAAAACCAACTCGCTGAAGAGTCAGAATACGAATTTAAAAATGCACATGGGTTTGCGGAACTTCTTGCAGCCCTCTCAGTAAGAGCACAGTCAGAATAGAACCATAGCGAAAGCTACGAGTACTGGCTAGCATGGACGCTTCTAAGATACATACAATATTATATATGAGGCAAATAAAAATATAGATGAGATGGGTATCTCGAGACTGATCCCACAAAATCCAATATCTTCATACTTTGTGCTCAAAACGGTTTCTGGAATGTTGAAATTATTGTTGTGAATAATTTTAAAAAAGCATTGTTGAAGTGAGTAGATTTCTGTTTTTGCTAAGCAAATATGGAGGAGGAGGGGAAGGAGGGGGTGGCGGGCGGTGTTGACAGAGACTTTTCGTAATTACTGACCTCGCGAGTCCAACAATGGACGGGCGGTGCTGACGTTAAACCCTTGTCCTACATAGACGATTGCACAAAGACCTATCCGACTGCAATATTTTACCCCATGCTGTATCTCCCTTCACACTTGCGCACTCTCCTCAGATATATGGCAGATACAGCATTTCTATTGTAAGTATGCTTTTAATTACTTGGACACGAACGGATTGTGAGGGGGAGAAAATCCAGAGGAGGTATGCGGCGGGGGCGAGCTCTGATTAGTGCGAAATGTGAGGGGAGCAAGCCATGGGCGACCTTGTGGGCTGGGCGTCGGCCCCCTGCACCAGCCGCGTACTTTCATGCGAGTAGGGTTATATAATTTCATGCAGTATGAGTCCCTTCGCCCGCCGAGGCGCCATCATCCAAGATTGCGCTTATCTGCTTCTGTTGATGCAGTGAAGCATGAATAGTTTAAGAATATACACAGCAGAACGTTACATACCTAACAGCGTCATTATAAGTTCTACACCAAAATAGCCAGTCATCTCCCAGCACATCCAGTGCATCTTTGTTGGCACCCTCCACCGCCGTACGGACTGCCCTCGAATCCACCGTTGCAGGTGGTCTCGCACTTGGGCACGCATGGTGGACACTGTCCGCACGATGGTCTGCACATGGAAACCATGAAGAGCGAATTGCGCTTGCATTCGCCTCGGTTGGCCCACAACTTGCACTTGGGATGTAGGTCTTGACATGTTCCTCCAGGTGGCTCTCCGAACGCGTTCTCCCCAAGCGCTGAATTTCCGCCAATGGTAATCAATTCACCTGGCTTCAATGGCCGTCCTACAGCATCAGGCCCGCCTCGACGCAGTTCCTGACAAGAACGGCGGCAGTACGTTTGCATGAAATAGGCATTGTCGTTGCATTCGTTATTCCGGGCCCAGTGGCAACAAAAGTTGCTGTTGTCTGAGCAAATGGGCCTTAGACCTACAAAATTCCGAGTTGTCGGCCGCCTCTTTTCGTTACCGCCGCAGCGGAGCCCGCTGTATTTACCTCCCACCACCTTGAACAAAACTAGCTTTTCGCCATTCGGCCCGAGGGGCAGTGGCCTGAGAGAGGGGTCATCTGTAACGGTACCGGGACCGGGACCTATTCTAGACTCCTCTGTGATTGGAGCCAGAATAAGCAATGGTGTGGTCTCTTCATTAGGTGCCGCCACAGTTGTAGTCGTTGTGGATTCTGTGGTTGTCTCAGTGGTGATAGCTGCTTTGGTTGTTGTTGTCGTGGCCACGTCCTCTAGTAGTTTCTTCTGACATTCGTCTGGCACTGAAACAAAAAGGCTCGGGTAGCATGTGCAGACCAGAAAATAAAAGCACCATACGTGGAACACATTGCAGAGTATCTTCGCTGCTGCACCAGGATTTTGGAAAACCACAGGGGGCGTTCGTACCACATTTTGCTCCAACATCGATTACTTGCCATTCGTGCACGCCACCTGGAACGAGCCCGCATGAATTTTATAGCGGAAACATGACGCTAAAATTATGACAAAGAAAAATAATTTACATTCATCGCTATGTGCCGTGAGCGCATTAACAATATCACCAGCATCTTGAGCCAAAACTCTTGTCAAGAGTCCGTATAACGCAACGATCCACGTCCACATACCCCGAGTTGCTGCCATCGCCGCACCTGCTCTCCGCGTGCTGTTTTCAACAATGGTCTAGGTGTATCATCTCGTCCATTAGACCTGACCCTGAACCCGCTGGTGTTTTTAGGTCAGAAGGTTGCCAAGAAAGATCTTGACGATGACCTACAAAGATTTTACGACTGTGGAGTCTCCGAGCAAAGATCATGCCATGCCATACCATGCGCCTGCGCCATACGCCGCGATGTGCGTGCACATGATCTTGCCCCTCACCATAACCCGGTCAATTCTTCCTGCACGTACGGTACATATTGTATATACCTTCGCGGGCAGGAAGCAATTGCCTAAGTTACATACAGTAAAACATTCATCAACCAGAATTCGATAACAGCACTGTTTGCTTTGCTTCCTTTCTCTGTCACGGTCCACACGATGGAGTAGTTTTTCATTAGACGAAGGGCAGAAAACGCATATTGACCAAGGATACCGTTTCGTGTCCTACAACGTTCAGTAAACAAAGACCTAGGGAGTGCTTTTCTGACAAGAGACACTATGTAGCTCCCGTTTCCCATCAGCACTACTTGGTTAAAAATCTAGTTCAAAAGAGGCTTCAACATGCTAACAAGTTGCACGCTTTGCTTTTCGCTCATCTGGGCCCTTAAATTTGTAACGATCCTTAGTACCCTTGGACCAGTCAACAAGACGACCCCGGGATTAGAAAATCTCTTATCCAATGAAACATTTGAAGTGGACGCAGCTGAACTGAAAGTGGTCACTGTCGACTTGCCTCTATATGGTGGTCTGTTAGTGGAGAAGAAAGTGCAGAATGTCACGCTTATCACCTCAGGCGGGGGTAGACGTGAAAATGTTACAAATGGACGAGGAAGATTGCACAAACTTAACCCAGCACCTGATGGAAAGCTGTTCCGTGTGGCAACACTTGTGGTAAGGATATGTGATCGTATTATCGAGACATCTGACCATGCATTATGTGTTGTGAGTGACCAGAAAGATGGCTAGAGCACTGAAGTGTGAGATCCATTTGTGTGTTTCGCCTCGCATGTCGAATGCATGGCACGCGTGACGAATATGCTCTAGGGCCCGCATAATACCCATCTCACTTCCAGGAACCACCTTTCGTCGCTTACTCTAACTTGTCTGAAGAGGCACGAAAAGCTCATCGGACAGGACCGGGGATGGTCATGGAAATCCTTTCAACTATGCAGAAATTGCATAATTTTAAGTAAGTCACTATTTTCCGTGTCTCTTCAGGCTCTAATGAGTCTGTGGCTAGCCTAGGTACGAATTCAACTATCCTGATGACGGTTTTTGGGGCGAGCCCGACGACATAACGGGCAAATGGAGCGGCATGTTCGGGATGCTTCAACGGGGGGAAGTTGACATGATAGCTGCAGCCTCGATCATTCGTTATGATCGCAATGCAGTCGCCGATTACAGTTACCCTTTCTATGCTTCGGAGACGGGCATGTTGATCCGAGCCCCAGAGAGATATATCGATAATCGATTCCTCATTGTCACAGCACCTTTTCAGTGGCAAGTCTGGGCATTGACTGCTTTGGCCGTTGTCGTTTCCGGTGGCATTATGAAAGCTTTATCAAGAGCGCTGAACAGCGCTAGTGAAATCCAATACAGCATATGGGAAGCTACTTGGGTATTCTTTTCAGTTTTTGTACAGCAAGGTAAAAATAACTTTTTTCTCTTACAGTAGTCTTGGCGCAGGCCTTTTATTCTTGCGCCTGGTTCTCCAAAAACATTTTGAACTCTGGTTTACCAAAGCGTAAGGACATGCAATACATCAGTGTTTGCTCATTAGGTTTACCCGTTCAACCCAAATCGTGGACATGCCGCACCCTTCTGGCCTTCTGGTGGCTCGCGGCATTAACACTTGTGGCCACATTCACTGGGAATATGGTAGCTTTGTTTGCCGTCAATCGATCATATCTACCATTCAATACGCAGGAAGAAATGGTCTATAAGGTCCGCTATTATGGATACAAGGTCATCATGACCGATACTTCAGTGACTAGATTAAAGTTCATTCAGGTGGGTAGTCGAGGTTCTAATAAGTGTATCCGCAGCAAATTTTCTTGTCATGCATTTCTTTTCCACTGGCCCTAAGGTTTTTCACCAAGGGTCCGTTTGCAGCTATATCTTTGGCCAGAAAATCCACACTACTATATGCAGTCGCAATGAATACACTTGCATAGGCTTACGCTGGCACAGGTAAACCCAATATGGTTATAGTTGGTCGCATAAGCTTGGCCGCGAAAAAGGGTATCCTTTTTAAAATTTGTGGGTTGGCCGCCGTGCCACCCCAGCTCCCCACGAGGTTTCCAGCCCGTTTTTCCAACAGCCAACCAGCAGACTTGATATGATGAGCAAGGCTGTGGGGCGAACAACTCTCATCGTCAGTGCAAGTTCCCTCTGGCGTCTTGACTAGGAGCTCCTCCGCCGACGGCATCATGTGCCAGCACCAGCGGCCGCGGTGGTGCAGCGGTTCGGCATTCTTCTTTTGTATTGCTTGGGAGCGAGTGGCTGGACTTGTCCCGGGTTTAATACCTGGTGATGGAGGTCGGTTTGCGAGCCATAAACCCTCGCTGACCTTGCACGCCAGGCCGTGGGTGACTCGCCCAGTACCGCCGAGGTGCTCCGAGTGGAGCGGCGGAAGTCAAACGAGAAGACTGTTGTCGAACACTGACAGATTTCAAATCCCACCCATCATCGTTTGAGGAAGCCGGCGTGCAGTCCAGAAGGCCCTCGCGTGGAGGTGCTCCTAGTGGAGATACGCAGAGGGACGGTGCTGTGTGTGCCAGTCCCCGCACAGCTTTGCTTATAAGGTTTGACTGGTGGCCGGCTAGAGGCAGAAAACGGGCTTCGGCCCGCAAAACTTTTATTAAAAAATGTGCCAGCACCATCGTCCCAGGATGATACTGGGTGAGAATTGAGGGGCCTTTCGTGAACAGGATCGATTGCCAGACGAGCCTCTATGCACACTGCAGTCTCCCAGTCTGGGTTGCTGGCCCAAGCAATGCGCGACCGACACGTACAGAGCCACCGCGGCTGAAATAAGGTACCGTATGATGCCTCGATAGGTGCAAAGGCAGGCTCAGCTGTATGGTAAGTGGTAGTGGTAGCTAGGGCTGTAACCAGCTTCCGACTACCATACGATTAGTGGTGAAACTCCATCACAATTTTTCGTGATTTCAGAACTCGGAGCAAGTCATCTTTCAACAGCTATGGTACGAAATGAGCGTGAAGGGAAAGTGGATCAATGTGAGCACGTATGAAGAAGGAGTAGAACTAGTTAAGGCGAGGCCAAATATGGTGCTCTTGGGACCGAAAGAGACACTAAAAGTTTACGAAGCTCGTGACTGCAACGTAACCACCACATCGGGCGGTCTTATTCCAGTCATGTACTCCATAGCAATGAAGAAGAAATCCAACTTTACTGACCTATTCTCACACGAGTAAGTTGGTTGGAATTGGAATTCGTAGATGCTAACAGGACATGCCCTGATTTTAGGATCCGAGACCTGGTTGAAATGGGTTTCATAACCAAATGGTGGAACGACTACTCCTACTCCTTATCAACCGAGCGAGGCACCAGATGCTCATCGGGCGAAGGTGTAACAAATGCCGGCGACGCCATCGATATTATTAGAGCACAAGGAGCGTTTTGGATCCTTTTAGCAGGTGTTGTTCTGGCCGCTACTGGTTTCACGCTCGAGTATGCCATCAGGTTGATCAGGGAGGCCATATACACCTCCAAAGATAAGAAGAACGAAGAAAACTTGGAGCAAGCCCGCAAGGAAGCCGACACTGCTGGCAACAATGATATCACTAGCCGATATAAGAAGCAATACGACGTTTACAACTACACTGCCGTTCAAGAATCGTCACGTAGCTATCAACCAGGAGGATTGCACGGCATGGTCTTACCCGATATGGGTACTGATGGAAAAATGCATGAACTGAAGTTGCGTCATCCTACAACCAGTAATGCGACAGTGGTACGTTTCTAGATACGACCATATTTCGTACTATACTATTCTTCGTCCGCGTACTTTAAAAACTGGGACAGAAAGTTCAAGTAAAGACAAAGCACCAGGGTTCAAATCATAATCAGAAACATAATCTCTAGCATAAGCCGCATGACGGTGCACAATTGGCTCTCATGAAAATAGGATTGATATTGCATTGTCCAGTAGCTGCCCAGATTCGACACAAGGGTTGTCTGTCCTGGCAACCTTAAAGAAGAAAACATGTACAGCAAGAGTGTCAGTACTTGCTAACCAATTGTCGTCCCCAGCGATGTGGTCCTGAGTATGTAATAAGTGCACTGGCATCGCGTGACTAAGCCACCCTGTCCCAAAGACAGATCTTAGGGGCGCTATTTCACCGAATGCAGTCCACTTCAGCACAAGAATAGATTCTACTGTAGTTTTCGGATGTCCAGAGGACCACTCTACTGAATGTCTAGAATGGTTTGCTGATCGCCAAAACAGACCAGCTAAACTGGGCTGGAGAATGAACTAACCGAATGCCATTCAGGCCAGCTTACTTCCTGGTCTCTGCGGACGAGCTGGAACAGTCGGGGCGACGGGTCTGGACGGCGGTGGCTGCGCTATAGGTGGTCCTGGCCTCGCTGGCGGTGGAAGTGGTGGCTGTATCACAGGCAATGGTATGAGCAGCCTCGTCCTGTCGGGCACTCCAGAAGGACCTAAGCAAATACACTGTATGAACTGTAGACTCCAACTTGATTCCCGCTCTTGTTACTTGGCGATCAGCTAACAGTAAGCCTAAGAGTGTGCAGTGTAAAGTTGGGAAAAATGAGGAGGAGCTTTCCGGGTGAGCAGTGTGAGCAAAAAGCCGATCTATAGCAACTTGCAAAAAAGCTTGTGCTAGAATGTTTGTGGCTCAATTTTCAGAAAACGAAGCATGAACGATGTAGTGAGTCATAGTCTCCATTCGTACCTGCATCGCCAGTCGCAAATGGGAACAACCACTTGCAACTTTGATCAATATGCACTCTTGTTGGGCAAAGGTCCACATTGTTAGCTGAAATATGCAACCAATTGAAAATATCACCCCTCCTTATAGCAAGTTTCCTGTGACTTACGTGAACAGTCGCATACTCCACACGATTTTCTACACGTGCGTTTCATCCAAGTCGGATTCCTATCGCATTCACCTCCTGCTGCCCAGAAGCAACATACATCATGGAAGTCTTCACAGGGTGTTGAACTTTCTAAAACGAGAAGCAGCGCACTCACTCAACTTCCTTCAACAACTTTTTTCACCCGGAATCAGACTACCTGCTGACTCTGACGCCTTGGTCGTAGCTCTTGGTTTCCTGGTGGTGGCCTCCGTGTGCTCTGCACTTGTATCTTCCTTGTCCGTAGCACTGGTAAGGATCTTTGCTTGTTCCTTGCCCCCCTTCTCCAAGGAGTCCTGACACGATGAACTCACTGAAATATTCAGTTAAGGTGTGGCTGCATTGATGATGCCATATAAGGAAGTACTTACGAGGTTCACAAAACAAGTCCGGGATTCCTCCCTTGCTTCTTATAGCGCACCATTCTTTAGGAAAGTCGCACTTTGTCGCTCCACACTTCAAACCGTCCGGCAATGGCACCCAGTTGGCCCCGAGTGGTTCCTTACCTGATCGTGAGGCGAAAGCATCATTCCCTGTTTTCACTTCCCTGATCCTGTGCCGAACTTACAGTTGGCCTTGTGCTCGTACAATCCAAGCACAATCTCCCTTCCACTCTGCGCCAGTGCTCCATCAAAACACACAGCAAATAGAGAAGAAAGTAAACCAGCGAAAGTGAGTCTCATTGTCACAATCCCAACACTGGAACCACCCGTCCAAACTCGAGCGATCTGTTAAACTGGTGAACGACCCATGCCCTGTCCATCGTGCAGAAAGTGGGCTACGAGGGCGAGAAAATAGAAAATTAACTTTCTGCACGATTCCGTCAAACAAATTCATAACGTTGCATCTTTTCCGTAGGAGCCGATTTTGGGGCAAGGACTAGAAAACCTGCTGGGTCATCCTGAAACATGTCATTTCGAGACGCCAGGGACTAATCACGAGTGCAGTACCTGCAGTCTGCGACTATAAAGAGCCCGCGCCGAAGGATCTTATTAACACCGAACTGCGCATTATTCATCATTAGTCCCCCGTCTTACCCAAATAGCACCTGGATCAACACAAATTATCAACTACCAACCTTTTTTTCCACGAAATGAAAACGAGTGAACAAGAAATGTATGACCCTAAATGGAATCCATCACAAAGACTTATTAGTTCTCGAAAAAATAAATCCTAAAGATTCCAAAAAATATTCGCCAGCTTTTCGACTTTTCTTCAAATGAAAAAAGCGCAAGCCAAACACAAGCAGACCTAGACTGAAAGTGCCATAAGCAAAAACAGGTAATGTCATCTTTACTTCTTTCCCGCCAGTTTTTCCTTGGCCAATTTAGCTTCGGCCTCTTCCTTGGCTAAAAAGCGAAAAAGTTATGTCAGATCAGTGTCACAGTTAAAATCAAGGTTTAAGTATGCACTGCAGCTTCATATAAACTCTATATGGACACGCGCTGTAGGCTACGGAAAAAAGATATCTCGCTGTTGACAGGCGGCACTGAATTGAGCATTTTAAAATTATACGCACAAGCTGAAGAAAAATGTTAGAGCTCCTGGAGTAGCGCCATCTATCAAAGTCATGCCCTGATAACTAAAATGAATGTCAACGCGCCGCCATCAGATACACTAATGGACATGGCGCACTGGTAGGCCCTGGAGTAGGTAGGGAATAGATATACATTAAATATAGCAGAATACCCCAGAGCCCCAGAGTCGGAGTCTCTCTAGTCTAGTATACAATACGAGTATCAGCCAGCTGCTTCGTCACTAATGTGCGTAAATAATTTACCTAGGCGATTCAATGATAACAATCCGCACGTAGTCAGAAACTCACCTTTCTTTTCGTCTTCACGTTTCTTGGCAGCCTCTTCCCGTTGCTTTCTGATTATGGCCAATCGAGCCATGTCAGCACGAGCCTCGTCCGTCTTGCCTTCAGCGTGTAAGCGAAGGTATTCCTGTCGCTTTCGTTGCGCTTCAAGCGCCTCCCTAAAAAAGAGGAAGTTCTAGTTCAGGAAAAAAGCATGATTGCAAAAAAAGTTGCCCACAGCTTCGCTTGATGCAAAGTTAAGAAGCATCAAGAAAATCAAGCTCTAAGTGGACATACCTCTCCTTGCGACTCAGCTGCGTTTTATCCCCCGTAGCAGTCGCTGGTGCCGTATTAGTTGACGGCCCGCTGTCATCGAACTTCAAATCTTTAATTTTTTTCATCTTTTGTTGTTGTCGATTAGGATTTTCAATATTTATCAAATGCTGCACACCCTTCCCCTTTTGATCGTCCTCTTCGTCATCGGCATCTGATGAAGACTCACCGCCACCTTCGCTACTGCTAGCAGAACCGGAATCATCGCCACTTTTCTTCGGCGTCTTCTTCGTTTTCACCAGCTGTTTGTCGAAATTTACCACTTTCGGCTTTTGTTCGGTCTTTGTAACCGCTCCCTCCTCATCACTGTCCCCTTCATCTTCCTGAGCTCGTTGCATCGCCTAGAATCGAAGATAAGGATTTTAGGCTAAATAAAATAAACGAGAGCGTTGTAAATTTGCACGTGATTGCGTAATCCAAAGAATTACCGATCTGGCATGATTCTGTTATGCCGTTATATCAAAAAGTAGCCGCGTTAAAACGTTAGAATTCGAAAGGCAAACAAAAGCACAGAGAAAACAATTTAATTTGCTAAGCCGATAATTTCTGCACATGCGAAAAAATCAGCGGCCAAAGAGGGGTGGGGCGAGCACTTTCACGCGCTGCTATCGGTCGTATCAGCGGATTTAAGCTCAGCTTACTTTTTCCCTTTTGATCTCCTCGTTTTGTTTTTTCAATTCTTCATAATCGGTGAAATGTCGATTACCGCCTTTACTGGTGAATTTCTTCCTTCCGCCACCTGAACAGAAATAAACTGAACTCATAATCTTATTAAATTTTAGTCAAGGCAAACTTACGCCCGCCTGGTTTTGAAGCCATTGTCTAAATTGGATCCGAAGAAAAGCCGCCAAGTTTTTGAAGAACACCGCTTTCTATCAGCAGATTAGCACTTCATCAAAGGAAGGAACGAAAATGAGATGGAAAGGAAACGCAAATGATGAATCGCAAAACGACGAATGCCATTCACAGCACAGCTGGAAAGGTAAGCATAGTGCTTATAACATTTAGCGCTAATTTTAAAAAATAATAGTGTTGACGGTCTGACGGCCCTAGTGGCCTACAAGGAACGCATATACGGGCTGCATATATACAAAAGCTCAACGCAACACACCTTATCATCCCAAAATCACGAGGCGATCACTATTTATCACAAGGAGCTGCATCTTCAGTGACCGCGGGCAACGGAAGCTGAAAGAAAGAAAGAGCACCCCTCTAACCTTCCTCGAGCACCAATGCATCCGGCAGAATCAGACATCAGGGGTCCAGACACTGTTGTGACCATTGCCGCTTTGAGGCCTGGAATTCTTGGGTAGTCGGCTCGGTAGGGAGGAGCCTGGGCAATATAAGAACATGCTGCCGGGAGAGATCGGGCTCTCCCTTGCTTGTTTTCACTCGATTCGTTTCCATATGTTTGTTCCGAATTTTTGGGGAGCCACCCTTCGTATTTGTCCAACCCATTCGGCAGACCTCCACTCGGAAGACCTCGACGGTACTGGAGGAGTCCCACCCGGCCAGGAATGCAAGATCAGCGAGGGTTTACGGTTACCAAGCCGATCTTCCATCTCCGTCTCGAATATGAAGCCCGGGACGAGCCCAGCCGCGCTGCCTTGCAATACGGGAGCGCCGAACCACTGCGGAGGTACATATACGCAGAGGGTGGGGGTAGCTAGTATGCCCTAGCTACTGTACCCGCTAGCTAGCTTAGGTGAAGGCTTAGCTACCTTGACACTTTTCGTCCAGCTTGTAATGTATCACAGTGCATGGGGTCTAGGGATGTAGCTTGGGTTTAAAAGACTGAAATTTGAAACGTTTTGCCTCCGGCGGGGCGAAAGCACATCCCCGGGCTACCCCACTTTGCGCACAAATTTTCCGTGGGCGCCCCTCCCCAAAATACTGTCTGCACTGCACCACCGTGGCCATCTGCCCACTAAATTGGTTCTTTGTGTTTTTTGGGCCATCTCAGCAGTTGCAGCTGAGCCATGTCCACTGCTGAACACCACAGGGGAACCATTCTGGCTGGCTGAGGATGGCAGATCCATTATCTACGCCGACATCGGTAATTCGCGCCCATCCTGCCCTGCTGCTCGTTGTTCGAGAAGAACTAGTGATACGTGATGGCGAGTGATATCAAGCATGTTCACCTCTTGTGTTGTCCACCCCATTGGCAGACCTGTGGTTTGGGCCAGGCATCAGGCAGGGACTTCGATTAGCATACTCTCAAAGGGCCTCTGCGGTCGCCGTTTCCTTTGGTTCATTTTGAAAGAGTCCAGGAGTTGACTCCAGGGCAGGTACTTTGTTTGTCTGCGGATGTCTGCGGTTCTTTGTCTGGTTTGCTCCTAAAAGCTATTACTCTGTGGCCGTAAAGGCCTCTGGTGTTGACTGAGTCTTTACTGCGCCATCGAGAGTGGTACTGGTCGCCAATGTGGAAATTTTAGGACTAGGTGCATTTGACGAGCAGACGCGGCAAATAGGTCTGAGATATTAGTAATCGGGGTCTCAGTGATCGATATTCTACAGGACAAGCCTTTATACCAGGCGTAGGCGTAAAACTAGAAAACCCTGAACCGCTCGTCTGTGAGATCACGGCGAACCCGCTGTCTCGTGAGCGTTATCGCACGTTAAAATAATATACTCATACAATAGGGTCCAGAATAATGGCAGTCCACTTACGATTAGCATGATGTATGCGTGGCGTGACATAAATATGCGGAAGATGCCTCAGTGTCATAGCGAAAGAATGAGCCGTAGTGTTACCTACATTAAATTGATGCCACACGTCATGTGCGTGAAGCGGGAATTCCACCTTAATGGTACTGCCCAACTGACACACTACTGTAAAAGTTTATTCCCTTGTGAAACACGCTAACAGAGAACATGACTTACGATGAGACGATGTAGAATTTGGGAAGATGCTTCCTGCTGCAAGGCACATCGTTCTAGCAGTCGGAGCTACATAGTGTGATTCTGACAGCTTTTAACAAGGGCTGAAGAAGCCGGCTGACCTTGAACACCAGGTCGTGGGTGACCCACCCAGTACCGTCGAGGTGCTCCAAGTGGAGAGACGCAAGCCAAACGAGTAGACAGTCCTCGACAGGGTTTCACTGCCAACCCGCCATCGTCTGAGGAAGTAGATGTCCAGTCCAGGTTGGCCTCGTGTGGAGGTACTCCTAGTGTACATAGATGCAAAGAGGGACGCTGATGTATGTACAGTATGTGCGTCCCCGCGTATGTGCGTCCCCGCGTATGTGCGTCCCCGCGTATGTGCGTCCCCGCGTATGTGCGTCCCCGCGTATGTGCGTCCCCGCGTATATGCGTCCCCGCCTTGCAAAAGGCTCTTGCACCTGGTTCGAGCCTGGCCTGGCTTCAATGCTCTGAACTATTCGACATCGCCACCCGAAAAAATCAATCGCAACTGCTAATAGCTACGAAACTTATGCCGTCAGTGGTTAGCACAAAAGAGTATTCTGATCGCCAAATCTTTTTGCCATCCATCCCATTGTACTTTCTCCAAGTTCCCACTCTGATTTTCAATTTTTCAGTCTGACAGCAGGTTTTCCAAAGAACTATCGACCAATCAAGCATAGCTCGAGCAGCCCACTTGCGCATGTAGGGATTGAGACTTACATAACCCTGCCTGAATACGGTATTATATGTAGCATTGTGCAATAGCGAAGTATACGCAGGCGTTCGGATACAAAGCGAGGTAGGAAAGTTCCAGGTAGAGCTCACACGGTATATTAGACTGCCGAATCAGTCTCATCAAGTTTACCGTGCAGCAGGTTATCACTAATCAATGCTTCCATCACTTTCATCACTCATCTTGAAAGTAAAAATCGCATCTTTGAGTCTCACGCTTAATCGTCCGTCCTCTTGTACCATCGGTCATGACACTGGCGGCTCCCGTGCCATGCCTGTCACTTCTGACCGTTCCGACAGGCGTATTCGGACCGCCGACCTGGACTGTATCTCCATCCTCGTATGTTGACCAATTATAGAAATGGTTATTGTATATCGCGTTGGGTTCACTGACGATGTAGTAGGGCAGGGACGACTGCTGCTGTTGCTCCTCGCTCGTCGGCGAAGGATCAAGGGATTCAGGTGCTGCTGTAAGGGCCAGGGGTGAGGAGGATTTTTTTTCATTCAGCCGTTTTTTAGCAGCTTCCACCTTCTCCGCCCAATCAGGCTTTTGCATAGCTCGGATCATCTTGGCTCGTTGCTTGGCCAAGTGCCTGGCTCTCTTGGTCCACTCTTTGCATTCTTGCTCGTATCGCTTGCAAGCCTCTTGTTCGTTCATATAAGGCCTTTGTGCATTCTTCCGTCCAGAGCCGAAACAACCAGCCAGAAAAATAGCAAATAAAATGGCCCCGGTTATGGTAACGATTATCACAGCAGCGATCATGCCCACCACCATCTCCCACCCCATCCATGTGCGGTTGGCAGGGGAGTGCTGCACTGCCACCGCATCTGGCGGTCTCCTCTGCAAAATGGCCAGCATACTTCCCAAATACTCGACCAATGCCGTTGGTTCGATTCTGCGCTTATGAGTTTGCAAGTGATCGAAAACAGATGCTAGGGCTAAGCCAGGGTAAAAGAATAGGGACCGGGTATCAATCGCATAGACTAGGAGGAGACCATTGTCGCAAGTGACTGAGCCATCTTCGTCATCGTTGTGAGCGCCAGGCGCATGGCGGAAGACGGAAGATGACAGCTTTGCATCATCATACATTCGTTCCACTGCCATCTCCACATTGTCTGGCAAGTACCCCCCAGTAAAAGAAATAAAAGCTGCCACGATGCCCGACTGAATTGGCAAACCATCGTACCGGTTGCAATCCTCTTCCAAATCGCAGTAGCAAGGTACTTCGGTCTGCATGCGCCAGAGTATATCATCAACCTGGAATCAAGGTAGGCAGTAAGGAGAGTGGAGAGATGACAGGTGGACATAAGCTCCGCTGAAAAAGAGAGTGACCGCTGGTTGATTGAAAAAATCGTTGAGACTCCTACGCCAGCGGCCTCGTAGGAGTCTCCACAACCCAAGGCCAATCTAGGCCAATGCATCTCCGCAACAGTCTTTTATTGATTTTCTAGACCACTAAATTACCTGTTTCTTGACCCCATACATCTGCAATGTATTATCCGGATCACAAGTGAGCACTTTCTCTCCCAAATCCGCTTTGCACTGGGAATATGCTTTCGACAGGGGATCCGTCGCACCACTCCTTCCTTCGGTCGAATTTATAGGACTCTCCGTTCCCGTTTCGGTTCTTGCAAATAGTAAAACCACAGACAGGCAAGAGCACACAAGCACACCACGCCCGGCCATTTTTGAGGCGCGAAAAGAGACTGACCTCCGATTTACTCTTTCACCCTCCCCAATGTTACCAAAAATGCTGGTGACGTATTTAGAGAACACGTTATTTCAATCCATGGCTCATTCCTAACTGACGCCAGATACACAAGCACAATGGTCGTGCACCCGTTTCAGGGGTAATACGCCAGTTCAGTAATTACGTGCCGCTCGGTTGAATGCCGCTATCCCCCTTTGCCCCTCGTGCACTTGTATAGTAGGGCAACGAGTCAAAAACTTCTCGCCTCACCGCCCAGTGTCGCGAAATTAGTATCGTATACGAGGATAATACGCAATTTCAATGCAACCATGATTTCGCCTATATTCCGGTTCCCCAAAGCATTATGGTTGATTGCCCGCTTTTTCCTGCCCGTAGCTGTTCCTAGGGTACACAAACACGAATCAAAAAAGGCTCCGATCTATAAACGTGCGCTGACTGAATGCCCTTTTTGCGAACTGGACAAGGCGAATTCTGGAAACAGAGACGGCTTGGACCGAGGGTAATGGAAAATCGGTCCTAAATGACGCCTCGAATGGCAAGAAGTTTGTATTGCCCATCTAGGTATACAGCTGACATGCGTTCTGGGTAGATTCGCTGGCTTTGAAACTCCTGGAGAATTGAGGAGAACGCTACGAGAGCACTAAGAAAGCGAACTACGGAGGGTATTGATGCTATCTCCAGAGTCAGGACCAGTTGTCATTACAAATCAAGTATTGGGCTAAAATAAATGAGCCATTTCAAGTGATAAGCTACAGTAGGAACTAATGATGAGATGGGCTTCTTCTAGTTGTGTATGTGTTCTTCGAAACTGTGCGCAGCAGTTTCATAGGAGGGATTGTGCCACTTGAACACGCGCTATTGTTCAGTGACTAACCGCCTCTGGCTTTCTATATGCGATGCTGAGAGAGACATAACGTTGATTTTTTGTCTCGAAATCCTTTTTAGCAGTACTTCATCAATTTATGTTTTTCTTAAATTTTTGTGGTGGAGCGGAGCCCGTTTTGATTATAGAAGCCAGCAATCAAAGTCAGTGCGGGGATCAGCGCACACATCTTCCCACTGTACGTCTTCACTCTTCCACACGAAAATCCAACCTGAACTTTGGCTTCCTTGAATGAGAGCGTGGGCTTTGAAATCTCTCTGTTCGACAGCCGAGACTATTTGTTTGGCTTCCGTGTCTTCACTTGGATCATCTCACCGCTGGATCACCCGCGACCTGCCGAGTGAGGTCAGCGAAGGCTTATGGTTTACAAACCAGCCTCCGTCACCAGAAATCGAGCCCGGTACAACCCAGCCGCTCGCTACCTCGCATTACTTGGCCGGGCTCGTGGTCTGGTGTGTTAAGCGTCTGCCTTTCACGCTAGGTGCGCAGTTACGGGCGAGTGTTCGACTCGCGGTCCGGCATATCATTTCGTGTAAAACGTGTCCCTTCACCCTCGAGTGCGCATAAGCGTTTGGTGATGTGGTAAAACGTGTACATGAACATGAACATTATTGGTAGATGAACGAAAAACCATAGCGCCACCGAAGCCACTCTACTCTTGTTCATATTCATGTGCTGCATGTCTAGTCACGGTTCATGTCTCATGTTGTAACACAGACTACGGAGCTGACGGTGTGAGTATGTTTCTCTCAGTTATCGGTCTACCAAAAAAGGTGGCATATCAACCAGTCAGCTCGATGTTTCACTGATTTTTGACTACTATAGAGTCGCAGTTTTCTGCCCTAAGTTTTAGGGTTTGAACCCCTTCTTATCGAGACCCCTTGATACTTTCTTCCCCTACCTGCTAGGGGAGGAAGACGGGAGCAGAAAGCATTATCACACCATCTACACCATTTAGATGAGGAGGGAGCCTTTCGTCACCCGTTCTTGCTATCTAACTGATCTCCAGTTCATTTCCCCGCCCAACACACGTTAACACACCGCCCATGCCATACAATCTGTAAATCTCAATCCAAAACAAATAGAGCACGGGTCTCCTATGCCTGGAAACGTGTCCGAGCACCGCACAAACAAAGTATCCGATTATCTCATTAGCTCATTCGCCTATTCCTTTTGCACCTGGCTTTCATAGCGCTTGCTTCCTTCGCCATGCCACTCATCCATCTTTGATCTGAGCTGCAACCAGGTCACTATGGATCCATTCTCTCCTGAGTGCAGTGTCCCACTACCCGTCCAGCAAGGCAATCTGTATTGGTACATCAGTGTACATACAAACTGAGACCACTCGCAGCTGCACGATCACCTGTTTCAGCTATTATGGCCCGTCCACAGTTTGGAGAAGAAACGAACGAGAACGGAGTCGAGTCAAGTCCGTCAATGATGCCTACGATAGACTCCGCAAACACTTGCCTTTGAAGGACAAGTAAGCATCGATTCCGTTTTGGCTATGTCTGCCAATTCAGCATTGCAGGCGAAAGCGTCCGAGCAAGTTAGAAACGCTGCGATTAGCCATAGCGTACATTCGTCACCTGAAGACCGTGTTGGCGGAAGCTGAACAAGACAATCGTGGTGGACAGTTCAGCAACCAAAGAACCGTTCACTATCGCCTTGGTCAGCATGATAACATCCACATAAATTTTTGATTGTCAGTCGGACTGAATATGACCCTGTAATATTGACCATAGATCGTGTCCTTGTTGCTGCCGTTTTAGAATAGCCTGAGTAGTCTGGCCTCCTGCTGCCTGCCTTTTCATACCATACACAGCCTCCTCGCCAAAACATGGAAAAAATCCTTTGTCAAAGAACGTTCAATTTATTGCAAATCAAATGTCGAATACAAACCTCAAAAAACACGCCAGCAAGCGAAAAAAGCATTTAAGTTTAACCAAAGAGCTCTGGCGTACCAGTAATGGGCGTTTCAGTCGCACTGCTCAAATCATCTTCATCCGGATCCACGTCCATGGACAGATCGGATAGACCATTTCCATTTTCGTGATGTCCATTAAACAACTCATCGGCAGCGAACGCGATCGGTTCGACTTCCAGGGTGCGCAAGTTGACCAAAGCGCATATCCCGCTCTCGCTGAACTTGGGAAGACTCAGGAGCAAAGTTTTCTTGCCCGTGTCGTCATCGTCATCTTCAATCGGCTGTTCGATAAGTTTTGTCTGCAAACTTGATTGATTTCCAGCAAAATAGACGTGAGGCAATTCTCCTTCGATAAGGAACGGATCAGACTGGTAATACGGATAGCAACCTAAAAATACAAGCAGTGCAAATTATGTAAATGATGATCATAACAACAACTTACCCAATGTGTCTGGAGACGTTGGGGACAAATGAGACCACGACAACGTCGATTCCAGCGCAGCAAGACTGTCAACGATTGTGCTATACTTTAACACGTCATCGATGTTTTGTCCCGAAGTACCCAAGAAGCTAAAGGCATATATACAACGTAATGTTTACGTCAAACCGACAGAGCATCAGACGATTCTAGAACAATGCCTTCGACGCCCTCTATTCGTTGAAAGTCGAAACCATAGTCCGCAGTAGAGAAACCAGGCGGAGATGCCTGATGGTAAGACAGGCCTACTGGACAAAACCTATACCATTCGGCCATCGCTGAAATACTAGCAATGGCCTGCCCTCGGTTTCCGTGGTGCGGCCCCAAATCCAGAATCTTCTTACCTCACTCCATTAATTGACGATGCGTATGGATTCGTACATTGATGTAAGCTAAGAAACTCAGCGGCATTTGGGAATAAGCAGCGATGAAGCGGTTGTTGGGGTAGCATGTGATTGCTGGGATCGTGTTCACCAGGCATAAGGTCAACGTCGACAGATGTCTGAAATTCAGAATACGCTGACCAGGTTCATTTCAGCATTCGATAGTATTAAGCACTAAAGCCCAATGGTAAAAATAATTACCACTATATCGCGAAGAAAATCGTCCAGCATTCGCACGGCTTCGACAGTCGGCGGCGCGGCCTTGCGTGAGCGATATCGAGCGATTTGGCCGTACTCCCGACCATCAGTATGCGATTTGTCGCTGATGTTGCCACCAGCGATAATCACGCGAACGATGCGACTAATCTTCGACAGTTCGTCCTCATCTCCGACTTTGCCCGTAATCCATTCGCTGAGTAATCTACAGTAGAGAACACGTCGTGCATCCTCACCATCACCTTCCTTGCTCCCGTTGAAATTTAAACCGGATAACATGAGGACGAAGCAATCTTCCTGCTCGAAACTGGACGGCACCACAATCGTTGGTGGAGAAAGCGGAGGATCAGCGAAACAGATATCGATCACATCGAAACTGCCGCCTTCTTCTTGCCATCCAAAAACGCCGAGAGTAACACCTGAAAGACATCATCTGTAGACCCCAATCATCACATCGGATAATTAAGAATTTAGGCGAGCTCATACCCGTTACCAATAAGCCATGATCGATATTTGGTCCAGCTAAATTGACCCGTAAGTTTTCATCCTCCAAAATGCATTTGTCGTCGTCGGATGTGAGTTTCAAAGCGTGAACCGGTTGTGGCGTGATGCTAGCCTGAAAAAAGAACAATCACAATAGCGACTTGGCGCTTTTTAGATTTTGTCGCAGCACGCTTACCTCGTCTGCGATATCCTTCAGTACGCTGGGTTTCAGCTCTTGAATTTTATATATTGTTCCAATGATAATGCATTGATCTTTGTAGTCGTACAGCTCAGTTAGCTTTCTTACTGTTTTATCAGAACCTAAAAACGAACAAATACGGGTAAACATTGCACAGACAAAATCACGACAGACGGATCTGCTGTAGGCCTACAGTTAGCCTAAATCTAAGCAAACTATATACGTATGCATTCGAGACCTATTTTGCATACTTCACATCAGGAAGATCACGCGTCAACGTAACATAGAGGGAGCGCAGAGCTTATTGACTCAGTAAATTACGTTAAAAAAATATCTTCTACGCATATGGTACCTACACAACTCAACCAAAACAAGGTTAGCTACCGCTACTGCACTGTATATCAAGTGCTTACCCCATTTCTTTTCTGCAGCTTTAATAATGCGAGACCGAAGTGAATCTAAACGAGCGTGATACAATTCGTTGAACTGTCTTTCATAGTCTTGTTTATCTTCAAATTTAAATCGTTCACATTTGTCAACATAGGAGACTTCGGCTCGCTTAACGATCGTCTGTTCATTCGAATCGCTCATGCCTGCATAAAACGAAACCAGTCGAAGCGAGCTAAGTCGAACGGCAATTGCCCGAATAGAAAGCAAATAATGATAATTTTGGATGGTATTTTTATTGCAGACCTACCTGCAGTAAAATATGAATGACAAATCATTTCAAAGAAAAACTTCTTTTAAAAACGGGCGCCAGATTATTTCCCACTTTATGGCAGACAAAATCCTCTTTACCTCAGATTTGTCTGCTGAAAGCGGGAAGACCTTTTAGCTTGCAGCGTAGTCGAGGCATGAACAGCATTGTAATTCCTGTAGGAAATACAGTACCTAGCTAGCTTGTTTGGAGCATCCGTGACAGGCCTTTGGGAAATAGTATGGATCCCGAAATGGCTTCTTCATTTGAATCTGTGTCCAACGAGCTACGGTTGGCACTGGACGAGTTTTTCGCACCGAGTACGTCAAATGAAAGAAAACATGAAATTGGTAAGAAAACCAGGTTTTTTTTAACCCATTGTCGAACCTACTGTGGTAAAGACTGTTTAGAATTTGGTTACAGGCTGCTAGAGGATTAGCTTATACAGGGCAGCTAGTGCAGTAGGCCAGTACATATGGTTTCATGGTGCCATTCTCCACATTCACTGCATGAGGCAGCATGGCAATGAAGCGCCCTTAAGCGTTCTGGTATGTCACCCTCGATATATTTATAAATATTTGATCATTTTAGAACGTGCATTGATGTCATTCCAGAACGATTATAGTCGTTCGATTCCATTCTCGATTCAGTTGCTGACCCATTCCAGCCATCAGTTTACTCTCATGTTTGCATTGCACGTCCTTCAGGTAGGAACACAGTTTGCCTTGCTGTTCTTCTTACGTATCGACCCCGTTTCTCAGGCGGTTGTGAGTTCTAAATGGTTATCTCTCCTACCGGATATGAAAGCTCAAATTCGACAATGCTGCGTCGCGAATCTCCATCGGTTGTATCCGAGCCAACCGCAATTTATCAGTAGCAAACTGATGAAAGTGATGGCGGATATCGGAAGATTGGATTGGCCACAATTTTATCCCGACTTTTTTACACAGATCGTCCAGGCAAGTATTTGAGTAACGATTTCCACTGACACAAACTAATGCTTGATCGTTGTTTTTAGTGGATTACATCTCAAGCAACCGCAAGCCTTGGTCTGAAAACGATGAAGATTACGCTGGAAGAATTTCTAAGCGTTACATCTTCATCAGCAACGGCACCATCCGAAGATTGCTTGCTTCTTAGCGCCGATCAACGAGAAGCTCAAAAACAACATTTACTTCAAGAAACTGAGCATCGTTTGTTAACGCCGATCTTATCGATTCTCCAATCTACTTTCGAACAATTCGCGTCCGAGTTAGGCGTACAATTAACGCCGGAACAAGCTCAGACTTTAGAATGGACCAGTTTCGTTCGAGAAGCATGTTCACACACAGGTATCCTACCACGGTTATCTTCAAACCAAAATTCATACCAAGCCGCCTATTTGGCATTATCGTGTCTGAATCACTTTGCGCAATTTTATCCGCTGAACACGCTGATCAGTACGCCGAAATTCTTGGATGTTCTGTACGCCTGGTCGTTTGCCGGTTGTCGTCCGCCGAATACTCTAGATGTGTGCAGTTTTGAGGATTCGTCAGGCGATGATTTGTCAACTGTTGCAATGAGTGGCCTCCTTGAATTAAGTGGTCGTCATTTTGTTGCTGCTGGCTCGGCATCGAATTCATTGACACCAGCCGAACATCAACAACAGCTTGATCGCTTACACATCTTCAAGTTCCTCGACATCTTATTAAATGAGATGTCGACTTTAGAACGAGTAAAAGGCGATAATTTGACTCAGAAATTGGGCGTTTTGAATCCGTCATGGTTGGCGAAACTGGTAGAGTTGTTGAGGCTGTTCTTCACTTATCACTTTCATCGATACGATTCAACAAATTCTTCGCCATCCGCCTTGTCGCCGTATGCTGTTACTGATTTCTTGACTCGGTTGTGGGCAGTTACTGAGCATTTGGTAAGGAAGTACTTGATTATTCTGTTTTTAACAGTTCTGTTTTTCTTTCTGTTAACCGATATTTTTTTCAGCCTACTGTGGAATTATTTCAAAATGCGTTGGATATATGGCATGTGTTTTTCGATTATTTGAATGCTCATTTGGATTTGTGCAAGATTCCTTTGACGAGCCAGACTGTATCTCAGAAGTAAGCCGTATGTCCTGTCAGGGTTTTGGGTCTTTTAAGCCATTCATTGAAGCCGGTTTTCGAAGCTGTTGCTTCGAATTTTTTTAAATGCTGCATAAGAAGATTTACGCGGGTTTAATTCCCGTTCAGGTCTTGAGGTTTTGAAGATCTTTACGTTTTGCAGGTATTCAAAGCTATTTGACACCATGATCAGCGCTCTACTAAAGAAAATTTCGACAGAAGAGAATGGATTGGATTTAGTCGATTCCATGGATCTGCAGTTTGCTGATGTGAACAATGTAAGCCGTATCCTTTTTTTGGTGAGCTCATTCCTAAATTGTGTTCTTTTCAGGACGACTCTGAATGGTCCCACTATTTGTTGGCCTGCTGCGATTTACTGGCAAAAATAGCCGATATGTATCCGTTAGCTACGTTTCGGGTAATGCGATCTTCATTCGATTCTCGTTTGGCCGCTTTTGTTCGATTCCAGTACCAGGCTTCTCATCCCGAATCGGTGATTCGTCAGTTTCAAGATTTGGAAGCATTGTTGGTGGCATTGGGACGTATGTCGCACTTATTCATCAATGAGACGTTTTGGAAATATTTGGATGAATGTAAAGCATTTGTGAATAAGTAAGTCAGATACGTAGAGAGGATGAGGAATAAACAGTAAACAGTAACAGTAAACGGTAAGTAATTCGTGAAAATGGTTACGAGTTTTGGAGTGACTGGCTTACCCGTATTTCCATCTCCTTATAGGCTGTGCGAAGGCATTCTATATTGCAGTAAATGCCAATATTACAAATCGGATGATGCTCAAGCAGACTTGCGACTGGAATTCGCCCATGTGTAAGTGTTATAACTTGTATGTTTGGGCGAGAGTTTTAGAGTTTTTGGGACCCTGTTTCAGATACGCGCAACTGCTTCTGTGCTTACGCAGCTATTGCCATTGGCTGGCGCAACTGTACGCTGAAGCGCAGCGCTTGGGTGAATACAATGCTGAATCGTCATCGATCATCTCTACTGCTGTCGACGCATTGGTTCCCATTTTGGAAACATCAACTCCGAAACGTTTGCTGCAAGCTGCGGTGTCGACGTTATATTCTGTTCTGATCACTGTACGTCCGCAGTCTTATTTGATGAGCACGGAAAGCATGAAAAAGCTGTATGCCAAAGCGTGCCAGTTGGAATATTCTGCCCTGCCGCCTGAGGTATGCGTAATTTATTGTGCCTGGCAGCAGGCTGTGGATGCTGGAGCGAGCATAACTGTTTCGTTACAGATTTATCGAGTCCTCTACGGTTCCATGTGCAACTATCTCATTCTACCATGGTTTAATGCTGTTAACTACGAGCAGGAATGGGAACAAAGGAAGCCGTTGTATCAGAAGCTGATGCGGGCTCTGTTACGTGATTATGACCAGTTATGCCAGTTGCAACAAGAACGAGCATCGTCGTCATCGGCTGCCAATTGGACTGATCAGACAGGTTTGCAGTTTAGTTTGTTGCGTGAGTAAACATCGAGGTTTGCATGGTGTTCCAGTGAAAAAGATCATTCAAGATGCTTCTGAGCTTTTGATCGAAATGTTGGAATCGATAGCGAATGAAAGCACGAAAACCAAACAGTTGAGCTACGGCGCTCTGAAGCAGATTATTAATGGTACGTTGAGATTGATTGGAGCCACTGCGGATCGAGCCGATTTATTGGAACCATTGTTGGCTCTTATTTTGGCTGCATTCAACTCATTGATGGTACAGCTGGGGCCGGAATTTACAAAAGAGACGGTGGAAAGGTTCTTGCAATTGTGCGAAGCTGATCAATTCAAAATTATGCTCGGAAATGATTCGTCGGCGTCATGTAAAGTTTTGGAGCAGTAAGTCATGTTTGCTCCTTTCGTGCTAGTGCTAAATTAGTGTCTTTATTTCAGCATCCTGAAGATTCTACATTGCATCGTCAAAGAAATGTCCAAGGCGTTCTCAGTATTCACAGAGAGCATATTGACCTTGTTATTCCGTAATTTAAACCCGATTATGGGTCAGATCGGATCGGTGGATGTGAAGCAAGCATTCTACAGCGTATTGTACTTATTCTTGGACATTCGATGGCGTTATTTCTTCGCGACCAACGTCTTGATGAGTATGGAGAATCAGGAGATTAGTGAGAAGACGGATCATACGGAGGAACTGCTGGCTATTATGCAAGTACGTACTGTATTTTGGATTGGTGATTTGTGGGTTTATATGCGAGTATTTTAGGCATTCGGCGAAAGTCTGGCCGACCATGATCCGACAATCATAAAGCAGAATTTGTCATATTTGAATAGTTTGAATTCGAAATGGGGGTTTTATAGACGGGTAAGTGATCGTGATTGATTCGGGGTGGAGGCCTGTTGGACTGCAATGTTCCTTTATGCTGCTGTGTATTGACAGACTCGCTCAATGTAGAGGAAGAGAAGGGTGATGTGGAGCTGCAAAATGGGGCCAACACTACAGGGGAGAGAGTGGAGACCTCCGAGGTCCTTTCAGCGCATGGCACGCATAGCAGAAGACTAGTTACTGGTTACGTGATAAAAAAGTAACTCTCATAGTCAGAAAAATTAGATCGAAAATGGGTGAAACACATACCATGGAAAGCAGCTCTTTTTTTATTGCTCTGGTTTTTTCCATTCCAATCAAGCAACCCATCCGACCATAGCAAACCGCAGGATTACCACATGGCGGCTTGTTGCATCAGTTGTTGTGGGCACTGATTCATACACGGTTTCTGTATTTCAGGCCATATTTGCCAATCAAATGTTCCCTCATTACGCCCAGGCATTGTTGCACTTACTGTCCAGTCGCACCCATCCAATCCTTTTCGACGATTTCGTGGAGACCCTGGCACATATGGCCTGCGCTAGTGAAACAAATCTTTGCTCGTTCCGAAACGACATTCTGCCTCAATTTCTACGCAAGTTGGGCAATCTTCATCAAGAACAAATTGAAACTGTTTTAACTAAGGCCAAATTCACAAAAGAAGTGCCACCGTTCGCTTTGGAATTTCGTCGCTTGCTGGTCGATGTAGTCATGTATACTACTTGCAATGCTACCCTGGCCAACTGATGTGGGAATATTTATTGATTTGTAGGGTTATATTTTTGGTACGATGACACTTATGTTGGTCGGGAAGGAGTATCCCCCTAGTTTCTAGGTTTGTATTGGCCATGGCTGCTATGAGTGCAAAAAGTACTTTTTGTAATTTTATGCTCGTGCAATTGGATTGATTCTAACCTTCTTAATGTAGTAGATATCATAGAAATGGCACGCTCCTGGCACGAGCCGAAGGAATAAGCAGGGCTGTAATTAGTGAGATTGCATTTGTGCCGCGAAACATAACATACTGCTTGTCCCAAGGGCGTAGGGGCCTGATTTACTTTAGGTGGCATAATTGCATGTTTCCTGGCTGCGACTGGAGCATTATAGAATTGGAGGCTTATACAGCCATTGGACTTTAATGAGGTTTTACTCTCCGGGATAAGTTCGATGCATGCAGGGAGTTTTGCTATTTCAGGTAATGGACGCAATAAGGACAAATTTGGTGACTGGCGCGCTGTTAGCAGTAGGTGTAAGTGTAGGGCGGGGCTGAGGCGTGTAGCTTCAATGGCGGGCCCTGAGCACTATTGCTTCCCTTTCAGCCGTGGGGACTTTTAAAAGATCTATAAGCTGGTAGAAACTAGCTTAGTCACTACACCGCGTGTGCTGTATTTTTTGTTTTAATTTTTGTGGGGGCGGGCCCCGCGCCGCGTCATTTCCCCCACGGGACTTCCAACCCGTTTTTGCCTACAGCCGGCCATCAGTCGTGTTATGGTAAGCAAGGCCGTGAGGTGACCAGCTCTCACGGCAGCTTCCTTCTGTGTGTCTCCACTAGGAGCACCTGCACACGAGGGCATCCTGTGCCAGCACCAGCGTCCCAGGATGATACTGGGCGAGAAGGGAGGAACCCCTACTGGTGTTCGGGAACCAGTTTCCTGATTCTCCACTCGTTGGGCGTCCGCCACATGACGGTAGCCGATGAGACGCCCAGAGCCAGGTGTGCAAGGCCAGCGACAGAATTAGTAAACTGCCGTCGAAGATCGGTTCCCACTCTGAGAACGGGCTTAATAAGCTGCCGTCCTCAGCTGGAACAGAACTGCGGCATCCCAGTCAGGGTTGCTGGCCCAAGCAATGCGGGACCAACGCCTTAACCAACTGCTCGTGAGCCACCGCGGCTCTGAGGGCCTTATTATTGCCAGAAGCGTGTAGTGTGACCGTACGCCACATCTTAGGCCTAACCTAGCTGGCCTGACCAACTGGCGCCAATGTCGGCTATGGGGTATTGCTGGAGGCTTACTGAGCTTATGAGCCCATGATGATACTTCTACGTGTACAGTCTTGTGCTCTCACAGTTCATAGCAGCATCCTTCATTTTACTCGCTTGTACAAGCAAGGATTGGGCTAGGTAACTCACATAATGTCAGTAGAAGAACCCTTGTCAAGTATCCTCGTAAAGATCCACTCATCAGTCACATTTTAAACATCCTAGTTTTGTGGAGGCACTCCTCGGAGACTGTGTTTCTATCCCAGCATCGTGTGACATCAGGAATCTGATTACCCCGATTACTGGTCTATTCGACGAGTCGAGGGCTGCAGGGACAACGTCGTGCTGTGCCCCAAGTATACAGGACGCCATGGCTTTCGCGGCTGGTGGAACATAGGGTAGACCTAGGGATCTTGTATTTACGCCGAGACGTTTCCTATTTCACACTAAAATGGCTTATGCTATTACCAATTTCATTCTCGGTTGAGCGTCCGACAAACAGCCTCAATGACTCTTTGGCTCCTGAACTGAATTGGGTTGCATAATTTTCTGGACGAGGTCAAAACGATGTATGCAAATTCATGCTTTCACAAACTCTGGGTGGTGAAATTTGAATTCTTCTTCCTCTCCTCGTCCCAAGGCGACCTCAGCGATAATAGGATGTCTTTGTGCAGTATTTCGCACAAAAAAATATTCGATACGCTGAACTATTTCAGAGGCCACCATCAGCTAACGTACTTTCCCTGATGCAGCTGTTGAGCGATCCTCTGCGCATGGTCGTGTGTGTTTGGGAAGAGCTTGCATCAGTTATTTAGTTGGCTGGGCTAGCACCTACATAGTCATTGGAATGACGTAAATCCATTGGTGTTTCGTCAAAGTGATGCATTTTGTGCCCCCTTGTTTACTTGGATTAATTAAATGAGAATGCATCCGGACACATTCGTGGACCTTGATCTTCATATGTCAGGGCTGATAGGTACTAAGCTATGCATTGGCATGCATTCGAATTTAGAGTGGAGTGACGAGCCCAAATGTAGCCTAGAATAAACATCACGCAAAACAAGGACCTAGTTATATGCTTACTTCTTAGTTCTGTTCGAGGGCCAGCCTGGCGCGCTCTCACAGGGCCATTTTCTTATCGAACCTGGTGCGTGTGCCAATATAAAAGAGAAAGGCAAGGCTTGCGAGTTGAAGACACTTACAATTCTTGTGTCTTTATAGGCCGCCCGCGCGACCTTGGCAACTGCCTCGAAAGCACATTCTCTCCTTGCCGTTCATTCACGAGCCGCCTGGAACCGTCAAAGGGCATATCCCCGAGGAACTGGTTACTTATCAACAGGACACCCGCTTTGTTCATACTAGTATGAGCATTAGCCCTATTTCCTGGTACCGACTAATTAGCCCCTCTCCTCCCGAACACCTGCGAGCACCGACCATACTTCTGCTAATTGTGAGTTCGAATTAGAGTTCATTTTACTTTGCACTGGACCCGATCCTTTGAAGGATCGAGTGCTGGCTGTCATCTCGGAACTAACTCAAACTATAAGCAGTCATGACCGATGAGGCGTCTGATGGGGCGCTGAATACGCGTGGTGGACTCAAATTGTTCTACAGGTCATTCTCTCAAGTCCACCCATACATCGCCTTCTTCATGTGCATATTCGGCGTCGTGAGCAACTTATTTCTTATTGGTGTTTTGTCCCGACCGCGTATGCGGTCGACGGTGAATCGATTATTGACTTCGATCGCTTCGATCGATACTGCGCTCATGCTCTCCTATTCGATATATTTGGCCCATTTTCATATATCCGATCGTCATAAGTGTCCTGTGCACTTGTTCACATACGAATGGACTGTATTTAAATTGGTCCATGCTAACTTCAGTGTGTATGCTCGGGCCTGCACGCTCTGGTTATCGGCTACAGTAGCCGGATACAGTAAGCATGTAGTGGCATTGGCTACTCCTGTTCATTACGAGAATTCGCGATTGTCCAGCCGTTTGACTTTTGGCGTGGCCGTCTCTGTATTGGCCGCATCGGCCCCAATTTTCTTACAGAATTCTGCTGTACGAGAAGGCATACGAGCACCAGAAAATGATACCACATGCCCAGCCAATCACAGTCCCTATTATGTTTTACAAGCACCGGACTTTGCCGCCTCACCTTACGCTAGTAATTTGCTATCAAAGATCACTTTTATGATGAATGGTATCATCTTGAAGTTCTTACCTTGTGCTCTATTGGCTTATTTTCTAGCCTTTCTCGTTTACGCCCTCTACGCTCGCAAGCGTTGGAGAACGGACAGGTTCTTCACTCACCGCCGCTCTTCAATTTCGATGGCGGGGTCACCGCGAGGATCGATCTCGTCGAGCCAGAACTACACGCCGACCACTCTTATCTTGACAACCATTCTGTGCACAACTCTCACCTGCGAGTTACCTAACGCCATCCTCTCTCTGGTTTGTTCCTTGTCTAATATGGACTTTATCAAGGAGGTCTATGTGAACTTGGGCGACGTACTGGACGTGTTGTCGTTGCTCAGTTGTATCTCTACATCCATACTTTATTGTGTCATGAGTCATTTATTCAGAGACACTTTCTTTCAATTATTCTTTCCTCGTCGATTCACTCTGCTCAGCGCAACCGCCAACCGTGGTGACGCGAGCAACCACACTGGCGCCACTGTGCACAGGAGCAGAAGCGCATCACCTGCTTCCCTAACAATACCTTATCACCTGCGCCATCGGGCATCAGATGGATATAACATGGTGTATCATATGGAAAAGTTACAACCTTTGCTCGGGTCTAGTGTTTAGAGTCGATATTGTTCCTTCTTCTTTGTACCTTTCATTGATGAATGTTTGCAATGCTTTTCTAGTTTATGTTTGGTACATGGTTTGATATGGTTCTTGTTCCTGCTCGTTCCACCATAAATTGAGCTCTCGTGCGGATCTGCCAAAACAGCGAAATCCAATTTCGCTGTTTTGCTATGTCGAACACAAGTTAAAGAGCAAGGAGGTCTAACTCTCGGATTAGCTCTCACACATTAGAAGGGCAATAAGAGCCTGTCCGAGTCAAATGAAAATTATCTATTTTACAAAGCTAACGAGTAGTAAACAGAGAAGAAGAAATTGACTTTGAGAAAGGGCGGCATGGCATAGGAGTGAGGCAGACTGCCCACTAGAACAGACATCTTCGAAAAAGAGCCAGCAGGGTTTATTCTTAGAAACAGGCACCTGCACTACTAAAATGGGAAGAAGTGCGAGCAGACATGAAAGTTTGCGAGCATGAAAACAACCTACCGAGCTGATGACAGTCTCAAATTTAGTTTTGTATCAATTTTTAACCCCTCCCAGGTAAGGCAAAATTAGTTTTATTTTTGGAGGCCATGTTTATTGCATTACCATTAATGGGAAGACAACGGATGTCTCGAGACTTATTGAACCTCGACTGTGTCTGACATCACGTGCCTGCGCGTGCTAATGAGCTAACTTATTGGGACTGGCATTTAAAATGAAGGCTTGGCGCTTTCATCTTATCGTTAGAGATGCACGTTCCATAATGAATATGTTGACAGTTTGATATCATAAACATGACGGATCTGCACGAGGCTGCGATCTATTTTGGAAATCGCGAGTAATCGAGGCAGATCTTATTAGCCTCGTTGCGTCTTAGATATCTCATTTTACTTCCTGATTAGGCGGGGTGCGGAACAGAAGTTGGGGTAACTCGATACTCGTAAGTCTGTATGCCTATCACTATGATTGTCAAGTGAAATTTGGTAGTATGGCTTCGATGTCAACGATGAACACATGAAGAGAAGAACGCGGAACAAGATAGAGTGATAAAAGAAAGCGTAAGTGTGATATCCACCCTCCGCACGGGCGGAGTGTCTACATGTGGGTCTCACTCACTGCGCGGTCCCTAAAACATGGCAACGTAATGTACAGTAATGAACGAGGAAGCTGATGACCTAGTCGGTACTGACCGACAACCGAAGAACTCATGTCTGATAAAATCACAAGTAGGGCCAGGCGGGCGCACATAGAACCAATAGGGGGAGCAACCAGTTTCGGTTCGATCTGATCCTGGCTAGTATGACTTCGCGCTAGAAATACAACCCATAGGAGGAACACTACCATGCTTGATGCGGGTTACACTGCTCCTATCACCAATTAAACGTGACCCTCACGCTCCACTACATATATGTCAACCTCTCGGAGTTCGAATAGAGCACTGATCGATCCTAGGAACGGGTCCTTAGATCACAGTAGATCGGCTTACAGAGGTGAAGACTCTCTTCTCTAAAGAGTGAAGATTAGCAGGGAGGTAACATCACCATCATCATTTTTTAATGATACCTGCAACACTTAAAAGTGCACTCGAGCAGGTACAGACATGAAAGAGAAATTTACGTGTGTTGAACGTGGACTTGATCTAGCAGAGCCCCTAACATTTCATCAACACAATGGTAGCCACAAAAAAACAGAATCAGACGTCGGGCAAAGAATACAAAACTGAAAACGGCACTGGCTTAGTATTACAGACCGTAGCAGATAAGATAGCCGTCAGAGGATCGTAGGCCATTATGATCGCCACTATTAAAGTTGCTTTACTAGAATTTCGGATGTGTATAAGTAATACGCTACAACCCACACACAAGCACAAATACAGTGCACGTACACAAGCCGGCTTACCGTCTTATCGGCCTCATCTTTGAGTGACTGAATAGTCAGGATCACTCGCAATGCCTAACCAGCTCTCTACCGCCATAAACGGTTCTGCAATAAACCATGTCTCATTGTCAGCTCTTTCGTGCACTATAGTGCCTCATCAAATAAACATTCTTAGTTTATTAGTGGATCAAAAACTGTTCACGTGTGCCTTCTTCTCGGACAGCCCGACCATAAAAGCGTTTGTTTTCGCTATGCTTGGCGTCAAAGCTCGGTACATTAGATTATGTTACTCTTTTCTGGCTAGTAAAAGTTGTCTTAGGCAGAAAACTGAACAAATAGGTAGTAAAAGCTGTAAAATGTATTCCCGACAGCCAAGTTGGTTATCAATGTGCTTAGCTATATCCACGTCATATATTGGCTGGCCGCCCTTTTATGGACTTTTATGTCCCAATAACTCATCCTCACCTACGCCAGGAATATTTTTATATATAAGACAGACATTGTGTACTTTCCACGCATCCCTCAGTATCTGCTTACTCTTCAGACATTTGACCTACAGTATCTCGATTTGGTCATGCGTCAAATTCTGTCACTTTTCTTGTCATGCCTCAAAGGCATATCCGTGGAGCCACCAGTCATGCTAACCTCTATCGGCATTAACATCTACGCCATCGCCACTGACTTGGGCATGTATCGGGTCATGTGTGATAAGTTCTTCAATGTGGGCACCGGTACTGCGTTGAACGATCACCAACGCTTCGAGTGCTGGGATACCAGACGACCATTGGGGGCTGGATTAGACGACAATGATACAGTATGGTGGCACGAGGCTGAAATCGAGCTACAACAACAGACCACGTCCTGGTCCATGGCCTCGTCACTAACAAGTATGATACCGTGCATGATAGCGAATGTGATCGTGGGTGCGTATGGGGATCGTCGCGGACGTAAAGGTGTCATGCTTCTGGGCCTGTTTGGAACACTAATGGTCATGACCCCGATTCCCATCCTGTTCGCCTATCCGTTGACCATGCCCATTTATATTTGCTACATCGTCAACATTATTTCCGCTTCCACCGGCTTCATAAGTAGTGTGCTGGCCTCGAGTGCGGCTTACTTGACGGATACGGTCAAAGACAAGGAAATGCTGACTGTGCGCATGTCAATATTACAGATTTGCTTGACAATAGGCATCGTCGTCGGCCCGTTGATCGGAAACGCTCTTCTAAATGCCATCGCCTACACGTGGGCATTGGTAGTGGCAATCGCTATCGGATGTCTAGCTTTCGTCAGCACACTATTTACAGTCAAGTCGATTCGACCGCAACATAACAAAATCGGGGCTTCTGATCAGCCATCGGAAGGAAGTCGGAAATCGAGCAAGGTGATCGAAATCGATAATCATAAATCAGCTAAACGAGGGGACTCTGAAAAGGGCGACATCGAGTCAGAGGCCACTGCCAGCAGCAGGCGTCTAAGCGAGGTATGCGTCGTAGTAAAGCAAGTTCCTCACATGCTCATGGATTCGATGCGAACAGTGTTCAGGAAGCGGGAGGGCCATCAGCGTGGTTATATACTTGTGGCTGGAATCGTCTTATTCGTCTTTTCAGCAGCTGATGCTACCTTCAACAGCACTGTGTTCATGTTATTCGTACAAAAAGAGCCTTTAAGTTGGACACAAGATCAAGTTGCAGGCTTCCGATCAATGGCCAATCTCATTCGTCTATTCGGTACAACCACTGGTATTTTTGTATTCAAAAAATTTCTGCACATGTCGGACACACTAATCATCATTTTAGCCCTTACGTCTATGATGGGTCAAGGTATACTGATCACATTAAGTACTAGCTCCTGGATGCTTTATGCGGCTGCCGGCACTGGTGCCTTTGCCTCCTTATCTTATCCTTGCGCACAAGCACTCGTAGCCAAGATTATGCCTCACGACGAAGTGGGGAAAGCGTATGGAGCATTCAGCTTGGGCACCAGCCTCTCCTACGTTTTCAGTAGTGTGGCCATGGGAGCCATTTATCACTCAACAGTAGCATATTTCCCAAGTCTGGTCTTCTTGATCTGTTCATCAATACTCTTCTCAACTCTACTCTCTTCCGTGTGGCTTCACTTCGATTATCATCGAGAGGCCATTGGAGGATGTGTGAAGAGAATGTGCACTTGCTGTGGTCCAAACGACGTGTACCAAGTTCAGTGAAATGCACTCGTGTCTTCAGTGCGCAGGAGGTCTTGTCTGTAAAGATAGCAGTCATGTTTTTCAAGGTAGCTGTACACCAAGGTAGCCACCGTCGCATCTATTTTCTGTGATACATTAATCGAGTGACAAGGAAACCATTTGGTCACAAGTGACGCTGCCAATTTCTGACTGCATTGTGTTATCTCCTTGTATAACATGATTGACTTCAATCCCGACCCAGCCTATACATATTTAGGTGTCTCATGAGGGATTATTATGTTATTATGAAGCTGGCTCATTTACCATACGTTTGGGGCCCGTCTGGCCGCATTAGCACAATAAGCACATTTATCTGGTGGCGGGAGGGGACAAGCCGCGAGACAGTTTTAGCAACTCTACGCTTTGTGTCACTGGTCGAACTCTGATTTAGAGCACATTGTACAATAGGGTGCTGCTAGCCAAGGAAAGAAAGTTTAGGCAACGGTCACTAGAGAAAATGATAAACCTAGGCTACTGTGTTCATGTTTTACCAAATCACCAAACCCAGGTACAATATTCGCAGTCGGGGGTGAAGGAACAAATTATGCACGAATGATTTACCAGGTCGCGAGTCGAGCATTCGGCGGTGCCTATTCGTACATGGGGTGAGAGGCAGAGGCCTAACCCACCAACCCACGAGCCCGCTGATAAGGCGTCTGCCCTCTCGAAAAAGTCCCCCTCTGGACCCCCTGAATGCTTAGCCCCCTTCTTGAATTTTTCGCCGGGGGGCCAGGATCTAACGACTCACTGTCAGACTTGCCGTGGTTTCGCTTCGCAAACGCTTCGGGATTAGTCAATTCTGTGTCTGAGTGATCTCTAAACCTAGGAATAAATGGAGCTTGCTTAGTTAGGATTTTTTGGGTAAAAAAATGCTGCCTGCTGCCTTCCTTGAAAGGACAAGGAAGGCTACCTTTTGGCAGGGTCGCGCCTCCGTCATCCAACAAGTAATCAAAATTAAGGCGCTGGACGCTTCAGCGTGCTGCGAGCCACAGACTGCTCTCTCAAGACTGTCTTTCCTATCCATTAGAGGTGGATAGAAAAGAAAGTCTGCCATGTGGTGTGCCTGCGGTAGCGCGAAAACATAAGTGCATCTGCACTGTACTCGTGGTCATTCTCAAGCGAGGTACAGTAAACAAGGGTTATTGCCGTCAAAACATGTTCAGCTCCCACCAGTTCTCCCCTTTTTCCTTTCTTTGCGGAACACCTGGTGGTCTACTCTTTTCGCTTTTTCACCCGGCATATGGTGGTCCCATCTTTTTGTAAGTCTCGATGCGCCCACACGTGGGTTTTGAGCTTGATTTTCTGCGTATCAAACCATGAACGCTAAAATTCCTCTTCTTTCGGTGTTTATTTAATGCGATATTATCTCACACCTTTCGCGTTCCCTGAAGTATCGCTCAAAAAAACATGAGCATGTTAGGTCTTCTCATGCATGCTCTTTCTTGCATGTATACTCGTATTTGAAGTGAGAAGTAGAAAAAGTAAAGAGCTAGGCCAAAAAACTGCAAAAAACGGTCATTATGCGACTGTAAAACGTGCTCTTCAAAAGAACGAGATGAGCAAATGTATAAAAGTCAGGCGTGTCTTCCGCAGATGGTACTCTAGATTCCAGTCGAATTAGTGGAAAGCCGATATGGAAGGTAAGACAGTGGGAGGGAGGGGGGTGAGCAGGATACTTTCCACATCATCTGGTAGTCCCACGTTCGTCATAAACGAAAGTCCTTTTTCCGTCGTCCAATGCCCGATCCTGTATAATTGTGAGATGGAACATGTACAGTACGTATTGGCCCGCATTACTAGAGTGAGTGACTACTGTAGTGGCAAGACCCCCAAGGCAGTCTTCCGACCTGGTCAATGGGTGGAGCACCCTGACATCCTGGCACCTGACAGGTGATACTTACCACAGCCTGGCTACTCAATGCAGAGGGCCAGTTGTCAGACGAGCCTCCTCACCTTGATTCGCTGATCGATAGTCGCGCTGATAAATATTTGCTCCAGCGCGTGCGATTAAAATTCCTAAAGAATGAGGCTTCATGCCTTGCCCAAGCTGAGCAGAGACTGACAAAGCAGAAGGTAAGCATTTCCAGTGAAATGAGTCCACAGGCCGAAGATTAGCATTGAAAAAGTATCTGATTATGATTTTCTGATCTCATTCTACGCATCTGACCTCAAGGACAGCTGATTCGAGCTATACAGTAATTTTATATTGTCTACCAAGCACAAGCATATGAATACGGGAGAATTACGCGAAGATTCAGCACAGAGCGAGATAAATACCCTACCAGTCCTGCAGTAGTTTAAATTTTGGTGGGTACTCCATCTCATGCAGAACAAACCTCAAGGACCCCTCCTAAACAAGGTTGGCAGTGGTTTTAGACAAAGTATAAATAAAAAAGTGATGCAACTTGTATCAGCCGAAGGTAAATCAGCATAGAGATAAATTTAGGTGAGAGGTAACCCATTCGTAACGTCCTGACAGATTACTACTACCAACAAACATCTACTGCAGGGCGCACTACTGCTCGACGACTAACCTGAATGCAGGGCCGAACTATCACCATTGCCACCACAGTCCCGAAGACATACACAGCTAATACCTTTAAGCCCCAAATCCTCTTTCCAGCTTCCACAACCATGTCTGCGAACAATCTTACCACCAACGCTACAGTGGATCCTATAGTCGCCATGAACGAAGCATCGCTGGCGACAGTAACCCTGCAAGCCCCAGCTTTAACCTCTTGGATTGTGATCGGCTTTCTCGGCAGTGTTACGAACGGTCTGATCGTTTTAACCATCTACAAGACCAAGACCATGAGAAACAAGGGTGTCCTTATGATGGCCAGTGTTTCGGTCGGCGAAACGATCGTTGCACTCGCTTTCATGATAACTGGTATCCGACGTTGTTGGCACGCATACACGAAAACTCCAGAAACGAACAAAGCCTGGATCAATGGCTTGCATGCAATGATTCTCTTTTATACGACTACCATGGGCAGCAATCTGATGACGGCCGTCAGCTTTGACCGTTTCTTTTCGGTGGCTAATCCGACACTCTACACTACACGACCCACCATTCCCTATATCATAAGCATGAATGCCATCTGCTACAGTTTGGCCGCAATCGAGCAGGCTTTTGCATTCGTGATCATGGATCCAAATAAGCTGGTTCCGTTAAGCACTGTCCTGTCAGCCTATTCACCAACTTTCCTTTCCTATACTACTCTGATCGGCAACACAACTACGGGAATCCTGGTTGCGTTCTATATTCTGGCTTTGATCATCCTTCGTCGTCGCTACGTGACCATGAAGGCCAAGCATGATCGACAGCAGAGCGAATGGCGTCGTAAAATGGAATTGGGCACATTCAAGACCGTGATCGCTATACTGGGCATATACATCGTATTTTTCTTTTCGGGGGCCCTTCATTACCTAATATCAGTCAATTACATGTCTCGCGAGCAGAGCATTAAGTATGGCCCATTTTGGGGTTGTCACGTGATCATCAATTCCACGTTCCATCTGTTCATCTACTTGATCATGAGTGTCACATTTCGCAAGGCCTTTATTGCCGTCGTATGTCCTCGGCTGAACGCCAACGCGGTCACTGTTTTAAATAATGAGAAGGCGGCACAAGCCGATGGCCTGAAACAAAACGAGTGATAGTTAGGAGCGATCTAAAAATGATCCCCCTTTGCATCTTTACGCACATCTTTGCTTTCACGTTTGGAATTTACTGTTGTGATCCATACTCGAATATGCAGTACTTGACACGATATATTGTGTATCATAGGGCTGATATTAGCACCCATGTACGTGAGTTTTTTCCATGTCAGAAATTTTTGAGTAAATTTGATTCAGGCATCTGTTTACCGCACTGTTTTCTGCGACCCCCCCCCCCTAATATACAGTACTGGTGTCCATTACCGTCTGGCGTGACTGTCTTATGCTCCTACTCTGCTGTATGCACGTCGCCTGCTCTGGCCGTGACCAGTGCAATAGCGCACACTACATGATATACATTCTGTGTACGCTAGAGATACAAACTCTATGACATTGGTACGGGACAGGTGTATCTGAATTGCTTTGTGAAATTCTTGACTCGTCCTAGGAAAGGACTAGGGCTGACCAGAGGATGGCTCAAGCCACAGGAATCAACCCACGCAGTCCACGGACACTTCTCGATACGTTTTACTATCCCACATTAAAAAGGCCTCGTAACTGCTTTCACCTTACGTTGCTTATCCGCCAACGCGACTACTATGGACGTACATAGAGTAGAAAGGACCCAAATGCTTGGTGATATCTTAAGCCTGTGTCGATCCATTCGGAAAGATCCAGCGTCCTGACAAAACTAGGCGCCCTGTCTGTTTATCCGTTCGTCTCGTTGTCCGTTCCCCCCCCCCCCCCCCCCCCCGATAAGCTCAATGCGTTTTACTATCCCACACCAAGAAGGCCTCGTGACCTCGCCCCATGCCCTAACCCACCGGCCTGGTGGGTTACGCGTCTGCCTCTCACGCCAGGTGCGCAGTTACGGGCGAGTGTTCGACTCGCGGGCTGGTAAATCATTCCGTGTAAAATGTGTCCCTTCACCCTCGAGTGCGCATAAGCGTTTGGTGATGTGGTATAACATGAACATGAACATAAGCTGGAAGCTGTCATTCCTAATTATTGCGTGGGTTTTGGTCATCCAGCCATCAGAAGTAAATGAGATGAGACTCGTTCAAAAGATATCAGCCATATTGAGTGGGCGGTGTTAGGGCAGCTGCACGGGGCGTACCAGTGCAACACAAACTGTTTACACACCCCTCATCAAGAACTGAGCTTATAAAGTTAAAAGAATTTATGGCAATGCTCGCTGGCTCCGCTATCAGTTCTCTGTCCTACTCAGAGCATCTGTTGGTCTGCTCTTTTTTGCTTCTTCGCCCAACATATGTTAGTCGGACCTTTTTGTAAGTCTCGAACTACCTACACGCGTGTTTTGATCCGTTTTTCTGCAGTTTCAGAGCATTTGGAACTAGGAAACACCAAAATTCGTTTCTTTCGACGACAATTCGAGACGGTTGTCGCACACTTTTTGCATCTTTCATGATAATTACTGTTTCGGAAACTTGACCGTTTTCTCACGCCCAAGTGGGCTTCGGATGTAATAAAGATTCCTGGCCAGAAAAAGCTACAGTATTTTCAGCTGATGAATGAAAAAGGACGGGGGAGGAAATGCAGAGGCGTTAAAAAATTATTATTACGACTGGAAAAACCGCCCTCAAGAAACTAACAAGGGTATAAGACTGAGTCTGTCAGTAATGTTCAGACATATCGTGCTATTACCTGGTTGTCAGAAGGGCGAAACGGGAGGTAAGTGAGTGGGCAGGGATAAAAGGCATGGGATTGTGCTAATCAAAGGTGCATGTCCAAATGATGTAGCGTCATTGCTGATGTGCCGCATGAATCAAAGGTTCATCTTATTGAGTGCAAATGTCGAAGGGTTGTGCGTCTGCGAGATCGTCATTGATAAACGATTGAAGCCAGGTGTGGTAGATCATTCCAATAGGACTTTGGGAGTACCGTAAGACCAATCCGAGAATCGCGTGGCGTCTAGGCATTTGCTATCCCATTCAATCGTCCATTCATTCTTCCAATCAAATGTGAATGATGCCTACTGATATTGCCATGACAGCAGAGTCACGTTGCTACAGGAACATAGCGCTGGTCATTTTTCTACTGATCCGCCCTGCTGGGGGAGTTTCTAAAGTGACCATTCTTCCATTCGGGCTTCTTTGTGGAGCCCTAACACTACTTAGGTGAACCCCAACTAAGGATACCAGCAGTAACTCAGTCCATCAGTCCTACTGCGTGTAAGCAATTTTATATCAGCCATCTAAAACTCTAGGCGGACTCGTTTCCTTTTTAGCTGCCGCAACCATGTCCACGAACAACACTACTAGTAACGCTAACGGAACAACGGATCCAATTGCGGTGCTGAATGCTGCGTCCCTGATGATTTTGACTCTGCAAGCTCCTGCTTTAACTTTCTGGATAGGGATTGGTCTTTTAAGCTGTATCACAAACAGCCTGATCGCGATGACTATTTTTAAGACCAAAACCATGCGAAGCAAAGGTGTTCTTATGATGGCCAGTGTTTCGGTTGGCGAAACAATCGTTGCAGTCGCTTTCATGATAACTGGTATCCGGCGTTGTTGGCACGCTTATTCGCATACTCCAGAAACGAACAAAGCTTGGATCAATGGCTTGCATTCAATGGTCGTCTATTTTTCAACGACCACAACCAGCAATCTGATGACAGCGCTCAGCTTTGACCGCTTCTTTTCCGTGGCTAATCCGACACTCTACAGTACGCGACCCACCATTCCCTACATCATAACCATGAATGGCATCTGCTACGGGTTTGCACTTCTTCTCCAGATCTTTGCTTTCGTGACCATGGAGCCATACAAAATAGTCCCGCTAGGAACAGTCCTGTCAGCCTATTCACCCTCGTTCCTGTCCTATGGCACCCTGATCGGCAACACGACTACTGGAATCCTGGTCGGGTTCTATGTTCTGGCTTTGATCATCCTTCGTCGTCGCTACGTGACCATGAAGGCCAAGCATGATCGACAGCAGAGCGAATGGCGTCGTAAAATGGAATTGGGCACATTCAAGACCGTGATCGCTATATTGGGCATATACATCGTATTTTTCTATTCTGGATCGATCTACTATGTGATATCGGTCAATTGGATGTCATTCCAGCAAACCATTCAGTACGGTCCTTATTGGGGCAGCCACGTGATCATTAATTCCTCGTTCCATCTGTTCATCTACTTGATCATGAGTGTCACGTTCCGCAAGGCGTTTATTGCCATCATATGTCCTCGGCTGAACGCGAATGTAGTTTCAGCTATAAATGATGAAAATAAGCCCGAGCAGGTCGATGGTGTGAAACGTAAGGCTTGAAGAGCGGTCACGCTTTGAGGGCTGGTTTCTACTGTAAGTCTGTCATATATACTCTATGGTCGATATTCGTAGATATCCTACTTTGGTGGGAATAATAATTTAGATTTATGCCTATTATGAAAATATGTTATTTTCACCACGTAAATAAAGTATCCGATATGCCAATAGCTGTCATTAGCCAATCTGTATCAGTTTTTATCCAGATTTATGTCAGCTTTGAAAATATTGCTATAAGTGACCGGTTTGGTCTATCATGCTCCCTCAAGATGACAGACAACTGCTCCAAGCTGCACCTGCAGTAGCAATCGATTTGGTTTTTGATAGGGACATGGGCAACGACGCTATATACCAGGCATGGTTTTACAACTCAAAACAGCTGCCCATGTCGTTCGGTTATCAATTAAGTGGGTGTAGCTGGCCCTGCTCCTCATGCTTCAGCAACTGTGGATCAAGTCGAACGATTGTCGTTCCACAGTCTTACATAACTGTCGACCAGAGCGGGTTTAATCCCGCTTCGTGTAACAGCAGTATATGAAGTGGGGTCGAGGGGGTGGGGTGTCGAGTATGTCAAGCATTCTGCGTCTGTGAGCGTACTGAAGCTTGGATCTTTGCTGGGTGATCTGTGTGGCGATTGCCTACTCTAAAGATAGGGGTAATACGGGCACAAGTAGCGGCTGGCCTTTTGCTTAGGTTTTAGTACAGGCTTCGTGTGGGCGGTGGCAGGCGCCTCGTGAATTTCTGTCACCCAGATTTTAATCCTTTGGCTTTACACAAATATGTATTGGATTTGATTGGCTTTGCACAAATTGCATTGTTTCATTTTTTATTTATTTTGCCTTCGGAAAAGAGCTGAATATATTCTTTACTGACCAGCAAAAATAATTTTATATATGACATGCAAGGCTGAGATAAGCTGGACGTCAATACGCACCGCTCATTAGTGCGATACAGTACGTCTCTACAGGTAACTTTACTGGGCAGGACTGCACGTGTTCAACCACGCCTGTTATCATAGGCCCTGCGTTCACGTTTGCAGGGATGGTTGTTCTTATGGTAGCACAAACTCTTTACATATTCAGACAACCATTGAGCACCCGGATCGTCGTCGGTGACTGGATGGTGCACGCGGCGATCAATGCATTGAGTGTAGGTCTGAAAGGCTTGGCTGGTGTATCGATCGGCACCAAGTCGCTTGGCGCATTCGCATAGATTGGGTTGCACGATGTCATCCCAATCTTTCTGGCACTGGTAGCCAGTATCCGCCCAACACCTCGCGTCTTCCTGACACCAATATGGCGGCAAGTTGCGAGGAGGTCGTCGATTAAAGTTGTAGTTTGTATCTCTGTCGACGCACTGCTTGAGTTCCCTATTTCGTCTGTTGTCACCGCAGAATTCTCTCGAGTTGCGCAGCCCATCGAAAGTGCGAAGGACGACATAACTGAAGATCAAACGGACATTAGAACCAGTAGCAGAGTCGATAATGTCCCAAAATATCTTACCTCCATTCGTCAATCTCGATCCTAGGATAGTCATTGGGGGGATTCCAACCTCTTATCTTGCTGTCAACGCATCGATTCAGCTGCTGGTCCAACTGCCTTTTCGCCTGGCGGAAACAATCTCGGCGGGCATTGGTTTCTTGAATGCTGGGAACAGGACTTGCGTAGCAGCCTTGTCTAAAAAGGGATGGCTTTTTATAGCAACGTCAAGAAAGCAGTTGATAATTCACTTACTGCCTAAAGCAGTTATCAATAGCTCGCTTGATGCGGTTCTGCGATCCACCATCGGGTAGCGGGAACGAATTATCATATCTGGCTTGACGTGATGCCCCATCGCGAAGGCAACGCATCTGACCATTCCAACGGCCATTGCACGAGCCGACATTCACCTGGAATGGATTTGGTAACAACGGTTTTTGGATGGCCATTAGGTACCAAGGGTTGTGAAGACCCCCTGAATGGCCCCAGCGGGGCTGGATGGAAGGAAAAGTAGGTGGCAACCCGTGAGAGTAAGCACCACCAAACTGTGGGCTCATTGGTGGGAGAGAGGAAAGCGCTAGCACATAGCACAAGTTCGTAATGCACTGTCATTATTGTCCGACCGCATGCTAATTTGAATAAGCAGGATGATGGAAAATAGAGGAAAGGCTATTCGGGGTCATGGCTTCCCAGGCGCATTAACGGCTGCGCTTCAATCGTAGCTAAACGTGACAAATCGACTGTCAGCAATGGCTATCTTACCTGTGACAGGGCCGCTCGTACAAGCACCAACGAAACAAACAAGACCAACTTGAACATTCTCTTCTCGTCGTAGTCCACGTTTAGGCTGAGCTAGACGATCGTTTGTCAGCGTTTAAATAAAGAACAGAGAGAATCGGCTGATGTGACAATGGCTCAAAACAACTCTGCGCGCCACCTACCCGTTTTTGTACCAGGCCGAAGAAACGTCGAACCGTCCCATTTGAGCAGTATTGTCGCATTCCACTTTGCCCACGTTTTTCAAAACTATAAAATAAAGGCATCAGAAACTTCCGGATCGTGTTTTGTTTGCGTTGCGTTTCGGGGCCCAGACGTTGGTGTAGCATATGCCCTGAGGCAGTTCACATAACCAGAACAGTATCGATGAGGAGAAATAGCGCGATAACTTGTGACGTACTACAGTCACGTGCGCACAATAGAAATATTACGATTAGAAAAGCTGTCGTGGGTGCGTTTTCCTTACTTAGTCTGGGAGTGGGTGTTCCTCGGAGAAGACGTAACTTACAATGATTGATTGGAATGTGAGAAGAGGCCTAAAGGAAAATTTAAAATTGTGCATCTGTTGGGAGCAATCGGGTTACGCCCAAGTTTTTTCTCGTCGTCAGTCGCTTCATGTTACGATTGGCAGTCCTTTCGTGGCGCATTTAATGTTTTCTCACATCGCTTAACGGGGTATGCGCAGCTAGGAATAGTCATGCCATACAGTACTTTATTCGTAATTATGAAACTAAAACCAAGGGTGGAGGGACACTTGCACAAAACTTTTTACCCGACCGCTAGAAGGAAGGATGGACACTACCCACGGGGCCCAGCATGCATAATGCACTCTGCACTCTGTTAGTATCATGGATAGCAGCGACATGATTGTCAGCTCTTGCAATGTTCATTCTGCATGTCAGCGTTGCTTTGTTTCTTTGTACCTACCTCCTGATAATTCCAACGCAGTATCTACAGTATCTTTGTGTTGCAAGCCAGTTTTGGCGTGAGACAACTACGTGCCCACACCCGTGCTTGCTCTTCGGTCAGGAATTTGTGGAGGCTACAGTTTTGCGGGGTTTGAGGATTTTTTCGAAGCGTTTACTGAATTGCATAAGGGCCCACGATAGTGGCCAAAAGCTTAAAAGCTTTTCTGCGAGTTCTGCAGCCAAGGCTGGTTTTTTCTAGCTTAATAAGTGTAGCTTGTCCTCTTTGCTTACAGAGGCCAAACTGAAATCTAGTGGTACCTCCTGGGTTACTTCTTTCGCCTTCTGGCTGCTTCCATTGGTAAGGCACCACGTGCTTGTGACATTTTATGTCCTTACAGTACGCAGTAGCCTCGCTATCGCAGTGCACACTGCTCGCTTCGCGATGTGGGAAC
>JASANH010000223.1:0-59925 GCA_030248295.1 Mesodorylaimus sp. YZB2_4
TATGGATCCATCAGAATCCACATCTGGATCCATTGTGAATCCACTGTGGAATCCACAGATGGAATCCATGCAGCTCCACGGATTATCCACCTGATTCCAGTAGAGATCCACGTGGATGGATCTTGGATCCACGTGGATTTATTATGGAATGGCATGGATCCATGTGGAATGCATGTAAATCAGTGGATCCATGGAGATATTGGTGGATCCACAGCGGATCTTAGTGGAGCTGGGAATCTGGGTTGTCACTTAGCGGAAACTTCGCGTGCGGACGACAAATAGGTTTTGGTTCGTGTATATAATCAAACATGACCAATACTCTGTGATAATTAGGGTGCCCTTGCAAGCAAATGCTAGTCCTTGTCCCAAGAGAAACATTGACAAGGCCTTCCTCAACATCGACATTTCTGCGCTGCATCGCTCTGGCACCAGCCGTAAACATCATTTCGCTTTCTAAAGCAGCCGTGTCACCAACTTTTCTTTACATTCAGCCAACAGCTTGTGCAATCCCTCAGATTCTTTTGCGCTTCTAAATGGAGGCTCAAAGTCGTCGATAGCTCTTAGCGTATATGTTTTTGCAGTGCTGATGATATCGAGCATACGTCTGTTAAATTGTTCGCACATACTCAGTTTCGGCATCAGACAGACAAGCTTGAGCGCATTTTGCCGAACAGTTAAAAATACGAATCGATCAGTTGATCAATATGTAATGCATCATCGTCGTGCAAGCTTATCGATCTCGAATGCACGACTTGCACATCTTGCTCAGTCATTCCACCTACCAGCAGTCTGTCTGAAATGCCTGCTAGCATGAAACAGCTGAGCTGCCTTTTATTCTCAGTTAGCTTTCCGTACGCATTCAAACATAGCAACAAATCGCTAGCGTATATGAAGCCGATAATCCTCTGCAGATTTTTTTTAAATTACAAAATATGCGATCGCCTTCGAGAGGTTTTAGTTGCGGAAAATCTCCCATCATGACTGAATGACATCCGCCGAACAGTGCATTTTCGTTTTTTAATATCTCGCTCATCCGCAAATGGATAAACGCCACTACTTTGTTAGACACAATAGAAATCTTATCGATGATCGATAATTTTATATCTCGCAGCACATCACGCATCTGCCATCTACGAGTATTTGCGGTGAACAAGGGTTCAAAATGCTTGCTCCCTTTACTCTGGTCTGATAACTTCAGCAACCAATGAATAGTAGTTCCTTCAACTTTTTTTGCTGCAATCCCAGTTTGTGTACGTGTAGAACAAAATTTCTGCACTCTGCGTGTTTTCCTCACAAAGCACGAGTCGCATCAATGACAAAACTCTTACCCGTGCCACCAAGCCCATTGACGTAGAGTAATAACTGACTACTTTTGCCTTCCACAGCATCAATGACGCGTTGCACTACTGACCTCTGCTTTTCATTAAGCTTTTCATGATATTTACGCCAACTTACGCCAACTGTCTGATACCGTTGGTTGGGGAAGCCGACAAAGATGGGATTATCCTGAGATGACAGTATGTGACGTGACAATGCGGTATTGTGCAGCTGTGAATTCTCGTAGAACGCAGCGTAAGCTACAATTACAGCTGCTCATTGAGGAGCTGAAATTTTGAACGACTCCGTTATCTGATGCAGAGCTGGAAACGTTGTCTCACTCTGAACTAGAACTGGAAGCACTGATTGAGGACGATGCTCGGCGTGCCATCTTACGTTCACGGGTACGCTGGCTCGTAAGTGGTGAGAAACCATCCAGGTACTTTCTGGGTCTGCAAAAACGTAACTCTATTAAGAAAAACCTTGCAAAGGTAGTAACTGTAAATGGCGACACAATAACAGATCCCAAAAATATTTTGAATGAATTACACCAGTTTTTCACAGAAGTAAATACTGGAAAAAAAAGGTTGACGAACAAAAACTCGATGAATGGTTCGATAAAGTGGATCAGTCGGATCAGCACAAACTGTCGGATCAATCTCGTGAATCGCCTCTGTAAGACGAGGAATTTTTCGCGGCAATAAGTAGCATGGCTAATGGCAAAGCTCCGGGTCGTGATGGTATACCTGTTAAATTTTACCACACTTTCTGGGATACCGTACGAGTTCCATTCTTAGAATCTATGCGACGCACGCTCGAAACTATGGAGCCAGCAAGCTCGTAAAAGCATGGCGTGATAACTCTGATTCCAAAACCTGGTAAAGACCCAACTCGGATTGGGAACTGGAGACCGATCACGCCTTTAAATTGGGACTATAAAATTGTAGCAAAGGTTCTAGGTTCGCGAATTGAAAAACATCTGAAAGAAGTTATCAAGGATACGCAAACAGGTTTTGTAGCGGGTAGATACATTAGTGAAAATGTCCGCATAATCATTGACGTCATTGAAGCGATGAATTCTGACCCGAATGCGTCTGGTCTGTTGCTATCGCTGGACTTTCAGCGCGCTTTCGATTCTATATCACACGACTTTCTGATCTCAGCATTGCGCAGGAAAAACTTTGGTCCCAAGTTCGTCTCGATGGTAGAAACACTATACAAAGGTGCAGTTAGTGAGGCAATAAACAATGGTTACGTTTCTGAATGTATTCACATGAAACGAGGTATCCGTCAAGGATGCCCACTGTCTGCTTATCTGTTCATAATTGCAGTTGATGATATGACCACACCGCTGCAATCCAGTCTGGATGTCCACAGAGTTACAGTAAACGGTCATGAGTACCTAGCAATACAATACGCCGATCATACAAATCTCTTTTTACGGGACACGGCAAGCTGTGAGACGACTTTCGAAGTCCTGGATAATTTTGGGAATGTCAGTAGTCTCGAACTCAATGAGGAAAAAACAAAATGTCTTGGTCTGGGAGCTGGACACGATGAAATCGATAGACAACAAAACGTAGATTCCGTTAATGGAATGAAAATTTTAGGAGTATCCTATTCGTATGATAGCGCTGTTATGACCAAACGGAATTTAGACGAGAAAATTAATAAGGCAAAAAGACTCATGGCAGAATGGAATGAAAGGCGTCTGACAGTCTATGGTAGAGTGCTGGTCTGAAACCAACTTATTGGTGCTCTATTAGTATACTCATCGATGAATTTAGCAATTCCCACATCAAGCTTGACAGCTCTCAGGGATATAATCCGCAACTTCATATGGGGGTGTCAAACTTCTAAAGTTCGTAGAGAGGTGATTATCAAACCTTACAGTGAGGGTGGTATCAAGGCACCAGATATCGATACAACGATACTCAGCCTTAGACTGTCATGGCTTGGACGTCTTCTGCGTAATCCAATAGCCTTATGGACTGAAATTGGCTTCCAGGATACACACCGGCATTGTTATCGATGTACAGAAACTGATGCTTGTTAAACAAAATGAGAATTACTCTAAATATCGAAAAGAACTGCGCGTAATAGGATTCGAACCCTCGACGACTGACATCTTGCCTGACAGGAGTAACTCTGCATCGAACTCTCCTGCAGGCGCGTACGCAGGGGGTGCTTGGCTGCTCCCTCGGAAAATTTTGTGAGTGAAAGGCCGATTTTTTCAAAAATTGCACCCCACCCCCTCTCGGGCGCTTCGCGACCTCGGATTCGAAATAGCAAATTAGACTCCATGTTCCATTCAGCCTTATCCGTCAACTGGACTTTGCACGAGTCGCTAAATAAGCATATTTATGAAATATTTTTCTTGGCACCCTACGAGCCCGAAACTCCGCGTACGCGCCTGTCCTGCACCACAAAGTTCTTGCGTTAAAGCCTTTCCTAAGACGACAAGCGACTTGTGACTGTTGGGCCTTCCATCTAATCGAGAGAGATTTTCTCAGAGAGGAAATGGTGGATGGATCTAAAATGCAATCTTTCTTTTGGAATACAGTTGGTAAAAATACTTGATTTGAATGCGTATGCGTATACGCAAAGTCTCTTGAATGCATATGCGTATTTCGTAATACGCAAATTGCGTAGTCCACAAAGTTTGCATACAAGTTTGCGTATTGCGTATTTTTTATGGTCGGTTTCTAGCCCCATACTGTAACTCATTATGCATCCGCGGCTAGAATTATCAGTGACCATAGCAGCTGCAAGGTCATTTTGACATGGCAGTACATTTTGCTGCCGCTTACGGCCAGCTTTAAAAGTCCAACCAGGAAAATTCCTGTCAGCTTCGATCATGGATTCTTTCCGAGTACTCTCAGCTCCCATCCAATCAATGCCTTAATTGCCATGAATAGTTCTAACTCGGTACTTTTTGAAACACTTGTTTAGCACTGGCGGAACATGCCATAGCCACGGGGGTACAAGGTGATATTTAGCTATATATAATACAGACTTTGGCTTTAAGGCCGCAGACCTGAATGACTGATAAGTTTCTTTGACATAACATTCTACACTTTGGAAGGATCTTCATTAAGAAACCTCAGAACTCCTAACAAGTGAATCACGGAGAAGAAACCTCTCGGATTGGAATACAAATTCTTTTACCCATTTTTCTTGGTTTCCTACATAATGTACATGAGAAATCCTTACCGAGAGGGCTCAATAAATCAGCGTAGTACGAGATCGTTTTAATCTATCATGCTCACTCCTTACCGTGGACCCTGGATAGGGACCACAGCATGCAAAGTTGCACAAAAACCTTCTCTTTATGCTAGGGGCCTTATGAGGCTTCTATGAGAGCTTTATGGCGACATGCAGAAGAATCATAAAAGTCAAAACAAGAAGTTTACAGGAGATAGATGTAGTAGAAGGATTATGTACAGTATGGTAGCTCTTCCTTCTACGAGCAAGCCAGTTTAAACTGGAAATGAGGCATGACTCGAACACGCAGACGCCTTTCAGACAATAACTCTGATCATGAGACAAGAAAAATGGATTAATAAGAGAAGGTGAACACATTGTGTCTATCTATCGTCGCCATTGTTTCGAAAAAATGCGCGGCTTTTTATGATTTAGCTCAAGCTGCTTTTATCGGCGTACGCATTGTATGTATTGCGTACAAGCCAGTTTGCGCATGCGTACATACGTACATCGGTTAGAATGCGTATGCGTATGCTTATGCGTATACGCATCCAAATTTCAATGCGTACTACGCAAACTGCGTATGCGTATATTTTACGCAACTAACTGTACTTTTGAAGACAGCACGGACGGATTGAGCTGCGCTATATGTAGTTTGCAGACGATGGACCATCGTGCGCCAAACAGAGTGGATGGGCAGAGAGTGACCAAGAGACCATAACCTAAATCCGAGTGGACAATGACCAGTGTCAAGTTTTGTTGCCTCAGACAGGTTTTCTGTTCTCTACTAAACTATTCTTAGCAAGTTTCACGCCTTTCCGAAAAGCTTGAATGCATGCTTGACACTGAAGATTAAGAATTCTAGCGTTGGTTTTCTCATAACATAATCGGTGTTCATTTTGGTCCATCAAAAGCCATTTCTTCTGGGTTCATGTTTCTGCGTTCTTTCTGCTCTAACATTTATTTGTTTCTCTTCGGAGAGGGCGAGCGCTGACTTCTGCTGGACCCGTACCACAGAAAGCAGATAGAGGTAGGGCACTACCGTTTGGTAGCGGTGGGGGTGCCAAAAGATAGGATTACCAATCGGTAACGGGTAGAGATACAGACAGGCCTACCGCTACCACTAAATGTCGGTAGGGAAAAGATAGAACCACCTGATCTTTGCTGCCAGCAATCCATTACGTTTTTCTGTTAAACTCCGCTAATAAGTCTGCACTTGGAAGGAACCAGGTTTTTCTTGCCATTATCACTGGCGGCAACACAAAAAATAGCCATGGCTGCCGGGAAGAAACTCTGACATTTAGATAGATCGACTACCTTATCCCACTCAACATCCTGTGCAGCCGTCCCTTTTTTTGCGCGCTCTTTCGTATTGATTTCTTTTCCTACCCGCTGGCTACCCTCCTCTAGAACAGGGCAGCCAAATGATAGGGGTAGACATCTACCTCTACCAGTTAGCTCCCTCTAGCTGCTCTTTCTGTGGTACTGGTAAGTGTAAGGATAGCCCTGTCTCTACCTCCAGGTAGGCCTATCTTTGCCAAAAGGTACCCCCTACCTGCTTTCTGTGGTACGGCCTCTGATTGAAGGATGCTCCAGCAGCAAGCTCAGGATTTACATGGAGGTCGCAGTATGTGGTGCCGAAGGCCCATAGGCCGCGTCTAATCGTTTCCGCAAAAGGCATATTTTCTCGAAACTGGCTTGGACACAATGTGGCATCTCGCATATGGCATCCAATGTGGCGGAAAACAGAGAGAGCCCCCGAATAACGCTATGGCTGTCTCATCCACGACCAAGTGGAAATTCGATTGTCTGGCTCGCTCGCAAGGCGAATGGTTGCTCGTTTTACGCCGTGTTCTGTTTTAGTTTTTTGTTTTAATTCATTTATTTTTAACTTTACAGCGACAGAGATTTATTTCGATACATTTATTAGCACTTGCTGATGGATCGACACGTGATTCAGAAGGGCCGGCCAAATGTTGTACGACCTACACTTCCAGACAAGGCTCGAATCCACGCGCGAGTGTCAGAAGAAACAAAAAGGCGTTTCGACCCTTTTTTCAAGGATGGGGAGCCCAGCAGTGGCCAAGACCGTATTGATATTTAACTCGATCTCGCCGAGCAACATAGAAAATGCCAAATGCGCTCTGATCCCTCACCTAATGAAGACTCGTGTCGCCCAAAACGCGCAAAACGTCGTCGCGATTTGGCTATGGAGGGTCGGGCTCAAGATAGGCCACTCGAGCAGGAGGTCAACGCTTTTGATAGCGGTGGTTTCATTAATAAGGACAGTCTGCAAGATTATCAGCTTCACATCGAACTTGTTTGAGGAGACACCAGCGAACAGTTCCCAGACAGGATGGAGGAAGGCGACGATGAAAGTGGCAACGAGTCATAGGACGACGAAATGGTTCATGATGAATTGGACGGACTTGCCGATGACGAGATGGGACTGATAAAGGTGATAGCTCCAAGCGGGGAAAAGATTTTGCACGCCCCTCGCCTACTGTCGTCGAGTAAGTGTGTTTTTAGAGTCATGTTAAAAAATGTCTTGCTTGTTAATCGCAGGAAAGGAAGGCCTTCTAGGAACTGGCTCTTTGTAAGTTTCTGCCCCTCCTGCGTTCACTTGCTGTTGACTATGATTAGCTGCTGCGAGTTCTGACTACTGATGCTCTAGCCAGCTATGACTTTCTCCCTCTTGATGGTGTCTTCTTTTTAGATTATTTCACGAAGTTCAGCACCAATGCTCGGCGACGTAAATGCATCCTGGGTGGTCAAACTACGATCGCCAGAGCAGCCAACAGACACAGACTGATCGTCGAGCAGCATTGCTTGAAACGTCTGATTGAAAATGTTCGATGCCCAGTTCGAGGATGTGGAGAAGTTGTCGAACCACGAACGATTAAATTCCAGGTAAGATGTTAGTCTATGCGGTGTATAAGTTCGACGAAAAATGCATGTATGGATAACCCGCTCGCGCAAGGCCCATCTGGTGATGTGACAGATAAAGATATCAATGTGACAAGTACACAACGTATTGATCGATTCGGTACTAAGTGCTTGATAAGAGAGGAAAGATTTTGGAAGACTAGGACTCGCTCTTGGGCTGCCACACAATCCTCATCCATAATTCCCTTCTCTATTACAGAAAATCGCCCAAGCGTGCAGGGTGACAGCATTGTGTCGTAGCGCCAGGCACCACTTCGCCTGGGCGACGTCGAGAATTGTGCAGCACTCGACAAAAGAGCGGTCCTGCACCTACACTTTCAACACAATGGTTCCAGCTGTGGTACTGATCCCTGGAAATAATTTTCACTGAATCAAAAAGATGGCAAAGGTGAGTAGGCTGGAATTGCGCTGTTTCATCGCGTATTTCATGCGCTCCCATGGTGCTATTGCACAGGTCATTTTCAGGCGGTCAACCTGCAGTTCAGGAGTGCTATCCACCACATCCGCGTGACACGAGCCTGCGTGATTCAAGCTGTGGACGAGTGTACGGACGTCACTCTCGATAAAATGCATGAGCGATTACGTCAGCTGGACATGCGCGTAGTGTTAGCGGTCGATGGCCGATTCGACAGCCATGGCTCATGCGCTAATCGTAAGACGTGCACATATTCGGTGGCGGCTGCTGGATTGGAACGAGATACTATGAACTCTGACAGCGGCGAATGGGAGAAGCAGTACTTTCAGAGCGGGTGAGTCATGCTTGCGCCTTTGCAAAACTACACGCGACGTAAATTCGCAATCCGCTATGCACGCCATTATGCGACAGCTGTTCGACGCCGGTGTTCCTGTCAACGAATTGACAACAGATGAACACTCGCAAGTGCTCGCCGATTTCAGGAAGGTGTGCTAGAGTAGTGAATGGGTCAGTTTGTAATCTGATCATGTGCAGCGCCAACTTGGTTTAGAGCGGGTGGAGGCTGCTTTGCACGAAATGGCCACTAAATAAGTTCGCGGCGGGCACAAACCAACAAAATTGGATGCATACCGAAATGCAGTTGACCGTTCCTCCGCACCAGTCACAGTGGAGAAAACAGAGGAGCTGCACGGGTCCTATGCTGAAATTCATTACAGCATAGACGTCTGGCACAAAGCAAAGAATGTACAGAAAAAAATCACCTATGTATGTGCAAGTGACAGTTCCAACAGTCAGAAAAATGACGCCTGATTTTTTAGCTTGTGCCCAGGGCACCCACAAACGAACGCGGGATGTATAGGAAATACGCTTATGATGTGCAGAATCACTCGTGAAACTGCAGTGAAAATGCCGAAGGCTATCCAGAGGCGTTCAGGGTGAGTGAGACTTCAAGCATACAAATGGGCGGATGCATAAATGGCATCACAATCATGCCAAAGCCGCAAATGTGCGATTACAGTGAGCATGAGGGCTAATCATAGTCGGTCGCTCTCCTGCGACAGCCGCCCGTGCGTTCAAGTCGCGAAGTTGCTGCTTTCGTGCGGCATTTCTCGAAATTTATAGCGATAATCTAATTTGATTTCAGCGGCAGTTTTTTTAAGAAAAATGGGCTCTATAAAGCAGATATAGTTTCGAGGCTTGAAGTTTTGTTCTTAGTTTTCATCGAAGAGTATTTGTAATGTTTTGCGATTCAAATGAAAAAATTTGGTTTAAAGATAATTGAAGCAGTGAAAGCAAAACAAAGACAACTAGTCCATGAAGCTCCTTGTTCCCTACAAATTTTCCCGACATCAACTCAGGTTATCGATAAAAATTTCAAGAAGAGTCGGCCGAAAGCGGCGAAGGCGCAAAACGTATTTCGACAAGGCAGACGATTTCGATAGACGATCTTTTTGTAAAAACCACCAATGGATCACGTCCAACACCCTATGAGCATGTTCTGTAGCGTGCGGGTGTGCATCCCGACTATAGTTGGGCCCTGGGGGCGGAGTCATGTCCCATTGGTTGGTAATAGGCGTGCCCGCTCCATAGGAATAGCCCAGCGGCAGTGGGATTCTTTGTACCAAACACCTAATACATACGTAAGTATGTGGCCATCAAAACCCTTCCTTCAAACGAACGTTCTAGCACTATCTTCTGGTTGTAGAAATCGTGGATTCGAAACTCGTCAATAGATGAGTAAAAGACTGCGATGCAGCGTGCCATGGGTCGCATCCTTCATCATCTCACGTGTTTAAATATCACCTATCTTCACGTACTGTTATCACGTAGCCCGTGTTCTTCCTCCAAACTTGAATCCTCTGTAGCTCGGTAAGGGAAACCGTTCGTGGATTTGTTGTTCGATGGAGTTGGGCATTTTCAGACGTCGTCTGTACTTGGGGAACACCTGTTTGTATCTAAAATTTGGGACTGAAAAATAATGGTTTAAAAGTGCAAAGCGAGCTCTCACCGTTCCTGGAGCATAATTGTGGAGCACTTATTTTGAGTATAGGCAAAGGTTCTTCTGGTTCTTTTAGCGGGTCAAGTTTTGAAGAGGACCCTGAAGGAGCCTTTGTTTCGAGCAACTCGGTTTGCGAATGACTTGAAACCCACAGAGTCGGGTACACATGATATTGGACACTACGTTTCGTAATCATTCGCTGACCAGAAAATGCTTCACGATCTCCTGAAAGTTGTGGTGGAACGCTCGTTATTCAGGATTGTGGCTTACTGTCCGTAGTTCTCTATACTTGCAACGTGTTTTTACTGGACGACCGACAGGTTCTTTGTAACTTTGTGAGTTTGTTTGTGGTAAAACGCGAATACTTGTAAGATGGACACTTGTGGCGCTTGTAACATTTGCAAGTGCCTCGGTGAAACTGGGCCCAGCTCTAACGGATGGTAAAATGTGTTGTTTGTTCCCACCCCTTAGCAACGCAACCCTGGCTGCGCGCCTGTTCTTCCAAACTCGTGAGCCATTGTTCGACTCTGTGAGATAGTTAAAGTTTGCATCTATAAAAATTTTGTCTTGCTCAAATCTGGGTGCTAGGTATTGAGGAATATAGTATCGCTTGGGCGAGAAAATCGCAGAAATCAGCAAAACAGAAGAAACGCCGATTTTATTATGAGGAAGCCTCCAACCCGTGCCCGACAGTACAATAGGCTTCGCATGTTGCTATGCTTTTACTAATCGTAAGTTTACCTTTGCAGTATCACATGCCCTCTGTCTCGAGGAAACCCCTTTTTCCTTTTTTGCAGATACAAAATACAGATTACAGAGTGAAATGTCGTTCCAGTGCGGGTGGTGATCAGGACAGTCGATTCAGGAACATGTATCTTCAATTTCTATTCTCTTCTCAAGCGCATGTTTTTGCAGTTTCTCTTGATTTCAGGCGTCTAGATCGCATGCCGCGGCATTTTATAAATCTACAAATTGCATGAATTATCTATACTTTTCAGTTCTTGAGCTTACTTGTACATTCTAGAATTCTTAAAATATTCTAGAACCTTTATTAAATATCAGTCCTTATTTAAATATTAGTTATGAAAATTTTGCTAATTTTGCGCGATATCTCCCACCAATTTTATAAAGTGAACGTCCACTTGGCTTCAGCCTCCCCCTTCCCCTATCCACTTCCATCCACTTCCGCCCACTTCCCGCTCATCCCCCACTCACCTTCTAGGGGGAACGTCCTTTATGGGTGGCCCCAAACGACTATAACTCCACTTACTTTGCGTCTGTGGACCAACCCTGCGTAGCGTTTCGCATTGTGAGCTTCAATTGAACTCTTTTACACGATTTAACTCCTTTTTCTATTTGTACCGATTGACATCGATTGTGTCTGGGCGTTCGCCTGTCTTGCCTGCTGGCCCAGTGCATAGCGTTAAGAGCCGTGCCCTCGAAGTTCCGCCTGTTCGCCTGATGTGAAAGACGGCCTATAGAAGGCGCTAATTCTGAACAAATTAGATGCGATAGGCACTTTAGTTGGGCTGTCAACGTTTTCTTGTCATGGAAAACTTCGAATTACACGATATAAAGAAGGCAAATTACATTCGAGTATCGTTAGAATTACAGACGATGCATCATAATGATCAATAGATCATCATAATGCTCATCATGCATCATCATGCATAATCATAAATAATTCTTCATAATAATCAATTAATTACACAAAAACACTGGGGCGGCCGGCCGCGTGAAACAAAAAACCAATAAGGCGCACTCGCCTGAAAAAAAGGATATTTTTTTGCTGGGTTAATCATATGCAGATCCGACTTCTGGGAGGCGTGCAAGTTTTTAATTGACGCTTTGCCTAGTTTTTGGCCACAAATATATCAAACTGGATATAATTATAGTCCTCACTGCCAACTGAAAAGTCAGCACTTCTGGCGTCCTCATGACTAACTATTTCCCATGTCCATAACAGTACTGGGGTCAGCGTGCTCTCGAATTTCCAAATCAGTACATGCTGTACTTAAATGATTTTCGCGATACCATGAATCAAAAACACAGCTAGTAAAAGTTTGTTACGTGGAAAGCTTGACTTACTCAGCAGATGCGCAGAGAAACAAAAATCACAGAACAATAAACTGAAGGGTAAACTAAACTAAACTGCTCATGAAGGGTCTTTGACTCGAAGCCTGCAGACATTTCTCGAGATAATGCAGCTCATCGACATAAAGTACAACCCAAAAAACGCGCAGCGCTACGCAGGCGTTGGTGCTCAAGGCCCGTTTATACTTACGCCGGGTTGCCAGGGACGGGGCCGGCTTGCCGGGGCGCACAGGGTAAAAGTCAGTTTCATTAACTCATCGCCGTGGACCCCGCCGGGCACTACAGCGCGAGTATGTGCACCGTTTTCGCTCTGCCAACCTCGCCGTGGTGGTTGCAGAAAAGTCGCATTTTACTGCACCCGCGTCGTCGCCAGATACGCCGGCTCACAAAAATGAGAAGCCATCAAGAATTTTGGATCGTTTTACTTTTTGTTAATCCGATTCTACCAAATTTTATATTTGAACAGGTACGCATTTACCCCGAGAGATTTCTTGTGTGAAATTATAATTTTTAGGCTTCTTCTAGCACCCACACATCAATGCACGATATGTGGGTGTTGCCATCACTGGAAGATAACAAGAAAATGATCGACTCGTGTAAATCGACTGCACTTAAAGTTGTGGAAAAGTCTGGTGTAGGAAAAACAAATAAGAGCTTCTGTGATAGTTTAATTAGTTGCAAGTTTAATTTTTTGCATTGTGTAGTTTAGAAGACCTGTAGTTTAGTCCAGTATTATAATTATATGTGAGCTAGCTTGTTTCAGTGGAAGTATGCAATAACATATAAGAGTCGATACGACATGAGCACAAAAAAGCAGGAAAACTCGTAACTGGACCAGCGGTTGGCGGACGAATGGACGAATGCAGGGAGGACGAATGAGCTATATTGTTAGCATAGCTTCATCTGAATCTGCAAGCAAATTGCTGGCAGTTTGTGACGTTATAATTATATGTTAGTCTCTGGATAGTTTTCCCCGGTTTTTGCCAGTTTATCAACACCACGCCTGCTCAGCAGCCTTTTTACTACCACAGCAATTTACCCTCTGCAAATTGATACCTCTCACGTACAATCTCGTGAAATCTACTTTCGTTCTAATTCTATTTTTTTCCTCCAATTTCTTTAAGAGTCGCTGTACATACGTAGAGTATGTAACTTATAAAAAAGAGAACAAAGCCAACATGAGGAGGACCAGCCGCTCTCCCATCCACTTCTTGCAGACATTCTTCTTCCTAAGGACTGGCCTCTGCAATCGCTCTTTTCTGGCCGGGGTGACTTCGGCGCCGAATCCCGGCTGAAGTATATTTTGCTCACCGCGGCGATCGCCCCCCCCTCCCGGCTACGGACCTCGCTCTGGCCCACGGCGTGAGTATAAACGGGCCTTCAGCGATAAGTGGCGATGGCCTCTCAAACGCCCTGATGCTCAGGTTGTCCTATGGTGCGGGAAGTTAAAAAAATATTAAAGTCCATAGTCGTGCACACATATTTTAGCGGGCAAGCTCAGAGGTGTTTTAATTGTGGAGGGGAAGCTTAAAATATTGGTGATAGGCTAAAGTTGACTGGCAACTTGTTTCCTGCAGTCAGATGATGCAACGTGCCAGTATCGCTAAGTCTTCCAATTCCGAGCTTAGGAGCAGGTTTTAGAGTTTAAAGTAAGTACTCCAACGATAAATTCCATCGTATCGACACGAAACCAAAGCGCATGTATGAAACATATCAGTGCTAATTTTTCCACAGAAGGCAGTCCGAAATCCGAACGATGATGTCCTGAAGAATGCTGACACTCGTTACCGATGCATCGCATTGGTGCGCCAATGGAGCGAGCTCAGAAGAAGTCGAAATTTGGACCTTTTTTCCTCAAAAATTTTTGCATCTGTTTTGAATAGATGTCAAAGCCTTTCCCATAATTTCTCTAACCCAATCTGATTGATGACTCTGTCCTCTGGTGTCCATCGGATAGCGGTGCGATTTCGAAGTTTGGGTGGGTCCAATGTGGGACGATCATCGCGGTTGCCGGAAACATTTCACTTCACCAAAATATCGTCCTTAAAAAAAACTTCAGGCGCAAAAGCTGTTGCCGAGGCTTTGATTCGGCGCTTGAGATCAGGTGACAATGGTGGCTTCCTCGGGTCGCCTTCTTCTTATTGTTTTTTTTTAAATCCAGGATGATCCTAGAAAATGACTGTACTGTAGAAAAAGACGGGGTAAACTGGTAAAATAACAGTAGTAGAAGGGAGGAGCTGATCCTGCGTCAATTTAAGTCTACACGTGTTGTGGCATAGGCAGTGCTTTAAGTATAAGGATAAGTCCGCCCCTACATGGCCATGAGGTGATACGCTTATTAGGTCATAGTCACTCAAACATGGTCGTGGCCTAAACATGGTCACAATCTCCAAAACATGGTTGTGGCCCCAAATATGGTCATGATCTCCCTAACATGACCATGATCTCCCAAATATGATCATGATCTCCCAAGTATGGCCCTGTTCACCAAATATGGTTATGGCCCTGAACATGGTCAGGTTCCAAAATATGGACACAGCGTCCCAAATATAGTCATGGTCACCCAAACATGGGCAAGGTCCCAAAATATGGCCAAAGAAGAGATCATCCACCAGTTGTCGTCATCGATCTAAATATGAGCAAGTCGACTCGCTCTCGTTGCGTGGAGGCATACCGTATACAAAATGCCGATCGTCACACAAGGAGAGCAAATCGACTGCACAGCGGCACTTTAAAGTTTACAATGAAACAGCCCGTCTGAAGATGTCATCTTTAGTCCAATCTGATGAAGATTCGATTTTCAGTGACGATTCTATCTTCACTGAAAGGGCTATCTTCAGTCTTACGTGACAATACAATGTTCAGTGTTCTGGTCAGTCTTGCTTCATCGCTTATCGCAGGTTGGTTGATTCATTAAATTCTGAGCCCTGGATCAAAACTGAAAGCGAGAGATGCCTGAAAACGAAAGGAACGATTTGTCATTTAAACCAGAACGTGAGAAAAAAGTTCTCCCATTTGCAGCGAGGAAGTAGCAAAATTAAGACATCAAATGGATATCAACAAGGATATGGCACCAACAGTTACCGAATTTTCATCGCACAAAATAATCGGCGAAACTTGTTGGAAGAAAATTTTCTCATGCACAATTCAGAATCGCTTCAGAGGGAAATCGATACCATTGAAGAGTTGGGACATTTAAAAGAGTTCATAGAATCACCAGACCTTTAATGGCTAGTAGTGTGTGCGTGCTCGGAGTGACCATCTATTGCTACCCGCGCCCTCTGTTCGTGGCTGTTCGGGGCCTAAGCGTTCTGCCCGCATGGTTGGCCCACAACAAGAAAAGTCTGTTGGCGATGGAAATCGACGAGCATCGTGATCTGTGTAAGGACGAACTTTGCGTCTTTCGTTGCATCGTGGCAGCCAAGAAAGACGACTATCATCATTTGTCCACGGTCTTGAAAGCCTACGAGAGGTACAGGACTAGAGTCAATGGACCACTGTGGCAAAACTTCAAAGGGGTTCCTGAAGGCCATTGACCTCTTCTAGAGGAGCTGTTCGAGGCTAACATACAGATTTATCGCGAAACATCACTCAAAGAGAAGAATTGCCTTCGCAGATCCTCCACCACCAACCAAGCTGCTTACCACCAACCAATTAAGCTGCTTCGAATGTTTGTTTTTTATAGAGCGAAAATTATCACGCCCGATTGTTTCGAAGCGCAAATGCGAAAGGAGAAGGTTGAATTCAACTTGCCAATGCAAATCAGACTGTCAGGTGAAAAGTGAATTTCAAACTTGGTCCCACCGAAAATTTTTTTAACTTGCTTTTCAGCTTACGCGTACGATAAACTAAAAGTCCTTCGCTTTATTACGAAGGTGTACAACCGAGGCAGTGTCACTAATTTCTTGAAAGTGACACAAGTCAGAAAATATTTCAGATTAAAGTTTTATTTGAAATTCACATTTTATTATTATTTTTTATCACAGACTCTATTTATTCGGCGATTTACGAAAGCTCGATTCGAGAATGTGTCCCGCCAGAAAAGCTGGCAGAGTTTAAAAGAGTGGATAAAAAATGGTTCGTGCTGTCAAACGATTTACTATGAACACCTGGCTTGCTATAAGTGAATCTCCACAAAAAAGCCCTACTTCGTTATACTTACATTCTTTTCCTGGCTTTTGTTGGTCTTAGCGCGAGGTGCTACCAAGTTTTGAAGGACGAAAGCAAGAATGGCCGTCGCCGCCAGAAGCAGACAGCATTTTGATGAGGTTTTACGTTCAAATCAAGCGCGAACTGCGACTGCTTATTGCAAACAGTCCGCTCGCGTCTGTAGCAACGCGTTGCTCAGGGAGGGAAAAAGGGGAGGAGTTAGAAAAGAGAGGGGGCACCTCGCAAGGGCAGTTTAAAGCAAAAAGGCGAACTACAGTTTGTGGGCGGGTAGTCGCCTAGCAACTTGTAGTTCGCCGTTTGGCGATTGACCAAGAAATGCGTATGCCCCGATGTTTAGAATCACCAGCTGTGTCAACATTGTAGGCCTACGTTTTATGAGGGGGTGGGGCCTTGCTGTATATAATTGAAGAATCTCGTGATCATGCGAATAAAAAACTTTTCATATCAAATTTAGTAGCTATAAAACTGTAACATGGTTCCCAGCACCTTGCAAGAACAGAATTTGAGAAGGTTTTGATGAGGGAGGGAGTTTGGAAAGTTTTGAGGAGGTTTTTGCGCTGACAAATGACTTTGCCATACTTCACAAACTGACTAATACAGCATATTTTCTCACTGACAGCCATACCCTCATCCCCAAACGTTCCATCATTATGCTCATTATGCTTTCTTGTAATTTGAGTAGGTTTTGAGGATTTCGAGAAGCATCTTAAAATTCGAGGAGTTTTCAGAGATTTCTGAGGGTTTTAAGGGTGCTGGAAACCATGTGTAATTTTGTAGTTGCGTGTTTGCAGCAGAATATCCTATTGCTTTCGCCGCCTACCCAATTCTTTTCAAATAGAATGTTCAGCGACGCATGCGTTTTCTAGAAATTTCAGCAAAAACTTTTGTTGCAACCGCTATTTATCATTTCTTAAAAATTGCAATCAACAAACCAACGAAAAATTTGAATTTCAGAAGAGAAATCAGATGGTTTTCCAGAATTTTTCGTCGTGCGCACAGGTATATCCATGTCGCACAGCAAGTGATGCTCAGGTGCATTGAGGAGCCGGCCATTGTTATGGAAAATTTGCATTCGCGTCAGCCCTGTGCTTAACGTTAGTGCGCACCCGAAATCTACGTGGACTTTAAAAAATTATAACGACGTCTTGCATGGCGGTGGAAATGGCATGGCATGTGTTAGGTGCCGTCGATGGAGATGACTTCGATGCGCTTGCTGTGGGCGAAGAATTTTCGCGAGTTATTTCAACGGGTGATGTTAATGAGAAAAAACCGTGTTCAGCTTCATCCTGAAGAAACATGAATCAGCACATCAGTTCCGCATTTCAGTCAACTCCTTTCTTCAACCATCGTGGTGTAGGACATGTCCTAGCTGATTGTGAAACCGGCCCCTGGTGTACACTTTGTCCTTCAGGACCCGACTCGTTGTTGGGTTTCTTGACCGTCATTCCTGCTGTCGATCGTTTATCCGATATACTGGAGCCGCCATTCGTCATTCCTCGAAGGACATGTGGGCGCAGACCGAAAGGCGCGGTGAGGGCGTGGGGCGCTGCGGGGTTTTTTCTCCATCAAAGCGACGGATTACGAGTGACCACAGAATTACGCGCGGCCTTTAAAGCGTTTACCGTAGCGGCAGTGAGCGAATGTTTGCTATTTTCTCGAGGGAGATGCGAGCAAACAAAAAGGCGCATAGAGGACGTTTATCGCCGACAGCTATTTCGCCCCCATTAAAGCGAACGAAATACAAAAGACCACTAACTAAAATGCTCACAGCGAGCGCGCGCTGCGGCCACGTGGCTGTGGCTGCTTGGCGATAGTTGCGCGTAAATTGAAGCGCTTCGAGGTCGTGTGTTTATGACGCAAGGCATTTTTGTTTTTGGATCAGGGCCGAAAAATGACCACAGTCTTGGTTGTCCATCAGCCAGTCACTTAAGCCAGATTTCAGCCAGTCACCGCTTTTGCCTGCATTTACTTATGCGTGGAACAGAGAAACAATATTCTTTGCTTATCCGCTCCCGTTTATTGAAGGACGCGGAAACAATTGGAGATTTTCCAACAAAAATTGCGAAATCGTTGAACTCCAGAGGATACAAGGTAGTGGGCAGCGCCGTAAGTCAGGTTCTCTAGCATCACTGGACGATAACGTCAATTGGTGTGCATATAATTTTGCCTCGCTAGAAGTGACCGGCGTTTTAAAATAGAGTGACCGCGATAGGGGAAGCCGGGATCTGAAAGGACGGGCAAGATCACCCACAAATTACTTTCCCTTGTCCATGCTGAAATGGACGATGACAATGAAATCACAGCAAGGAGACTGCTTCAGAAAATCGTGGGGCTGTGAATGATGTCAGTATCAACACCGCATCGAGAGCACGCACCAAGTTGGGTTGGGTGAATGGGCAGACACGCTATTGTCAAGTAAATGCCACAAGAAATGCTGTAGTGCCTACTGTATGTACATTGTTGGCCTTGCATCATTTTTCCAGGCCATTAGAAACAAAAATGTTCTGACAAGGCTTAAATGGGCGGAAGAAATGACAAGTCTCATCCACTCTGACTACGATTCTGATAACGTTGTCTCTACAGGCAAATCTAAAATTGGAATCGAGCCATCACAAATTAACCTCGTGGCGGTAAGCCAGAATTTAAAGATGGTAAGTCGTTAAGGTTTCATTCATCACTTCTTCAGACGTCAAGGTGATAAGCCGCAATTAAAATGGTAGCAGAAGCATCCAGCCCATCGCGTGGTTTGGGCTGGAATGCGATCTTTCTTTTGGAGACAGCATGGACGAATCGACTTGAATGACATAATTGTCCAGCCTCATCTGCGCTGTATGTAGTTTGCACATGATGGACCATGTTGCGCCAAATAGTGTGGATGGGTAGAGAGTGACCGAGAGACCATTTCCTGAATCGGAGTGTACAAAGTTTAGTGTTAACTTTTATTGCCTTTGGCAGGTTTCCTATTCTCTACCAGACTGTTCTTAGCAAGTTTTACGCCTTTCCGCCAAATCTCGTTGCATGCTTGTCTCAAAGAATAAGAATTCTTGCGAGGGTTTTCTCAACATCATCGGCGTGCGTTTTGTTCCATCGAAAGCCATTTTCTTTTAGTCTCTGCGCTCTTTGCTCTGGTAAATATATGTGTTTTCCTTCTTGAATAGCGAGTGCTGACCTTGGATTGGAAGAATTTCCGTGCAGCGTGGTCAAGATTTACATAGTGTTCACAGCATAGGGCAGATTCGTGTACAATTAGTGTGCGGAGAATGGGAGGTACAAGATGTGAGTATGAAACAACTGTTCTTAAAGCGATTTCCAGGGTCTCTGTGGTTCAGCGCCGTTCGATGCAACACTCCATCAATCCGGCTGCCGAGGGTTCGAGTCCGCCAGCGGCTGGAACTTTTGCCTTTAAAAACATACTGATCTTTATTTTCTTTTTCAAACCCTTTGAGTCGTCTAAATCTACTGACGCGGGTTGCTTGGCGCAGACACACAGATGAATAAAATCTTACTTGGACCAAAAAACGGTAATCAGCCTCTACACGACTTGACTTCAAGGAACAAACGTCGATTCTGTTATGAGAAAACCCCCAGATAACATGCGAGAGTGTAACAGAGTTCACATTCCACTGCTTTTTTGCATGCGTTTTAGAGCACCTCGACCATTGGTCATCCATCAGGTTATCAGGTTATCCATGCTGTGCAAGTTATTAACGGGGCGGGTTCAGAAACAAATGTGTCATACAACTTCTTGGTTCGATTCTCTTCTCGAGCAATTTTTTTCGGAGTTTTTTGAGCTAAGCACAAAGATTTCATACTGTACCGTACTGTATTTCAGAACTTCAAAATTGCATGCCTGCTGCAAGCTCAACGGTTTCTTTAGCATGTGCAGTAGCTTGAACTGCTAGCCCACCGCTTATGTTAGACGAGGTACAAGATTTGGGCAGGCATCAAATCACGCCCACTGCGCCTAATTGATAATAGACACGCAGAGGTGAACGAGTAGAGAGTCGGTAAGGTCCCTCCGCTCTCGCCCAGTATTATTCTGAAACACTGGTGCTGGCGCAGGAGGCCCTCGAGTGCAAGTGATGACGCACAGAGGAAGGCTGCCGTGAGAGCTGGCCACCTCCTGGCCTTGCTTGTTATGACTGCTGGGAAGCTATAGGCAAACTGGGTTGGAAGTTTCTTGGGAAACTGAGGCGGTCAGAAAGTTTGTGGAGAGGGAGGGGCGGCGGCAAAAAGTTTGTGGAGAGGAGGGGGTTATGGATAAAGTTGTCGACCATTTTGGAGGTAAGAAATAGCGAGAGGGAGTCGTCTGTGATCGGGGGAGGGGGTTTAAATGGTTTGTTTTTCTGGTAAGCCTTTGATGGCCCCTAATGTATGGCCCTGTCCTATCTTGGCCTTCTTGAGCACAGTAGTCTCTGCTTCCTTCTTTCAGACCTGGTTGGGGGATCGAATATACAAGAGCCGAACTCGTGAGCAAGAATCCCTCAGGGCAGAGCCAGACTGCACAAAAGCTTCCAATGCTGGTGCATTCAACAACAATTATTCATTGCCGGCTTATCACAATGCCAACGTTCTTGCGCCCGCCCACTGCTGCCTCGTGAACTTCGCTTCGAGACCTGAGCTGGTAGCGCATCCCATCAATGGGTACTCCACTGCTGCTCCTCTTTACGTATTCCCGCATGCTGCACCCTTTGCGCATGGCCTTTGTCACCATATCCTTTGCAACAATCCTTTTGCGCCGCCGCTTCAAATTGGACAGCTAGCAATGGTTGGATTGGTGCTATGCAAGCTCCCGATCCTTGTTCGATTTCAGATTTTTCTCTTTAAAGTGTCTTTTAGAAACATTCGGAAGTACTTCGCTGTAATTTTATCATGCAATACGCTCATAATGCACAAGTGCCTCAGATCGAAGGCTTTCGCCAAGCCCATGGGAGTCAAGCCGACCTCTGACACGATGCATGAAAACTGAGCATTGAGGGGAGTGAGAAACTGATGGGCTGGTGCGTGAGTCTCTTCTCAGGTCACCGTGGGGTTGCCACTTGTGAATAATGTCGAGTTGAGCCACACTGAACAAATAACAAACCTTCGAGACAGTGCACAACATGTCACACAATGCCACGAACCTAATTTGAAAGTGACACCTGGCTTTGCAGATCAGCAAGCAATGCACTTGAAACGGTCAGAAATTCTCAAAAAAGCATGTAGCACAGCTCCAGTCTAAAAAGCAATATTCTGTACGTGGAAATGCAAATACCATGATCATCAAAAGCATCATCAAGTGCCGAGCACGGCTGAAATACTGGTCGACACATCACCAATGGAAGGGCTGTAAATTATGGCTGGAGATAAACGAAAATGTGCGTTGATAAATTTTAGCAGTTTGTGCGGCTGCTACTACTTCCTCAGATAACTCGCTTTCCATAGTTTGAAATTAAGATGATTTTTATTAGATACTCAAGACCTGCTACAAAACGTTCCTTCAAAACCAAATTTTAAGCCTGCTCCCGTTCTCGGATTTGCTTGTTTCATCAACTTTCTCAACCCACGGAGATAGACCTAAATGGTCTCCTCTTTCAGTTTCTCACTTACAGCAAACTGCTAGCGGTACAAGGAAATCTGATGGGGTTCAGTCAAGTGAGCGATCACGAAAATTCTTAGCATGCTCGTATATATCAATACTAGCAACTGGTGCTTCCTGAATTGTTCTTTAAGCTTTACCCTGCACTGCCTTTTTCAATTCTGTCAGCTTACTAGCCTCATCGATATTATCTACTATGTACTCAACTTATTCAAACCATTCTGCCACATTCTGTTCTTGATCGGACAATGGATTAGTTTTTTTGTGAGGTGATGATTGTGTGATGAATTTTTGTGTGCCATTTTTGTTGGCCAAAGCCTGTTTTGCCTGTCGCCGGCCAGAAGTCAAACCTTTATAGGCAAGGCTGTGCGGGGACCACACTCAGCAGCTTCCCTCCGCGTGTCTTCACAAGGAGCACCTCCACGAGAGGGCATCATAGACTGGACACCGACTTCCTTGGACGATGGCGGGTGACATTTAAACCTGTGGGTGCTCGACAGCCGAGACTGTTAACTTGTTTGGCGTGCGTCTCTCCACTAGGAGCACCTCGGCGGTACTGGGTGAGTCACCCACGGTCTGGCGCGGAAGGTCAGCGTGGGTTTATGGTTCGCAAACCGACCTCCATCACCAGGGATTGCACCCGGGACGAGTCTAGCGACTCGTTCCCAAGCAATACGCAGAGACGAATGCCGAACCACAACCGCGGCCGCGGCACAATGGATTGGTTTTCCACACACAATAGAAAGGATCATTCATCTCAAATAGAGCAGCTATCAAAGCTTGATTAGCCATCATTCGGGAATTCAAAATGCGAAATTTCGCGCTATCGTGAGAAATGGTGGGCTACGCGAGTTAATGCATTGGGCTGCACTGCTCCTGCTGGCCAGCCAGAACGTGGGCTACAAGGCACCACCAGCAGGTTTAGAAAAAGTGGGCTACATGGCACCAACGATAATACACTCTTGCTGCAAGTACAGTTGGTTGCGTAAAAAAAAACGCATATGCAAAGTTTGCGTATTACGCATTAAAATTTGGATGCGTATACGCATACGCATTCGATCTGATGTACGCATATACGCCATGCGCGAACTTGCTTCTACGCAATACATACAATGCGTACCCAGTACCCACAATTTCCAAATTCCGTCACAGATACATACAGAACCATGTAAATTATGCCCCTGAACCATATGGAACCACGGACGGAATACATACAGATCTCTGACGAATTTCCCAGAATCCTCGGTGATATCCGCATGAATCTGTGTCAAATCGTATGGATCCACACACTGAAACAAAGTGGATTCGGATGGGTATTCTATAAAAATCATTAGGTTTGTCTCCTAAATGCGGCTGAAACTGCAACTTACATGAGGCATAGGTTTGTGCTTCTGAACGAGACGTCAGGCATGAAATGAGGCATTTATGACACATCACGTACGTGATTATGGCGCATTACCATCAAAAATAAAACGAGATAAAGGGGCATTAAAGAACGAAAATTCAAAAAAAATCACCGCATCAAAGTTCCCATCATGCGAGCTCCCTGCCTCAAAGCCCTGATTAAAATGAACATAAAAGGCATCAAATATAGCTCAATAACGAAATGTTACATTTTATAACTGACCTGAATGATTCAGTTTCCATCCTGACCTTTCTTGCTGGATTGCTTCTTTTTGTCGCTTTTTCCAGCGAAACACTTTAATCGCCAAACTTTTTCGTCATTCGCACTGTGATTGACAGGTTTTTTGAATCGGGCGCAAAAACTGATAGGCCAAAAAACGACTGCTTCCAATCGCGATCCAACCTGAAAGAGAGCAAAAAATATGTTTGCGTGTTTTGACCTATCGCTCGGATATGATGGATCTAGCAGATGTTGATCACAGAAACAGCTACGTCACCAGAAAATGAAGGCGTAAACATCAGGAACTTACGAGCAAGGAGCAATTATTTCCAAAAAAGTCTGTGATGACAGACTCAAGACTTTTAGACCAGCCAATGCACACAGTGGATAACCAGGGCTTGGGATGGCTGGTCTACTCGGCCACTGCAAATCCCAACCACGGTCGATTAGAAAACGTGTTGAAGCTGCTTTTTTTGCTTGAATATCATCACCACGACTATTCGTGAGCAACGAGCAGATTTGAAAGCAATGAGCAGTGTCATTGAAAGATCCAGTTCGTGGTCTACATAGTTGGCTAAAAGTGTCTGCCTCTCGGGTTGAATGCGCGCTACTAGCGAGTGTTCAACCCCCTGCTACGCAAATCATTTTGTGTAATGTGTTTACCCATCCTCAAGTGTGCCACCGTTTTTCGTTTTCTTGCTACAAACTAGTTTGGCCCAAAATACCTCACCGATCGATCATTTAATACTATCCAGAAACTCTTACTGACGAAATGCACTGATTTTTCGAATATGTACTAAGATATGCAGGCGGCAGGGGAAACAACAAATTAAGTACTTCTTCTATGCATCTGTCACGCCCGAAACCTTATCTCTGACTGGGCAAAAAGTCAAGGGCCACCCTCATATTCTTTGTTCGCAATAACGTCCCTCTGCCTCGTGGAAAGAAGAGAAACAAAAACCAAAATTACTGAACCATTCTAAACTCGAACTGAGAGCCTCGTTGTCGGAAAACAAAAGTGCTATTAAAAATCGCTATTGAAAAGCCACTCTCTGCCACAAACAAATTACGCTCTAAATAAAGTAAATGAACTATGTAAAAAGGGGCAACCTATCGGAGACAGAAGCCAGCCTTAAAAAAACTGGGTCATGCTAGAGGTGATCTGAACTTCTGTTCCCTCAGAAGCTGAAATTCAGGGTCCGCAACGTTTGTCAAGTTATTATTAGCTCGAATTTTTCTCAACAATATTACCTCCGCATCGAATAAAATATGTGCTGCTCACGGAAACTTCCTCCAGATCATTTATATTCTCAATTTATTATCGGCAAATTTATTGCTGTGCACCAAACTCATCTTCGTTAGAGCCCGCTGAGCCTAGGCAATCAATGGCGCTGCGCCTCAATCCGTTCAGTTGATGTTTCTAAGCTCCGCGCCAAAATTAAAAAACAGAAACACCAGAACCAGCTACTTTCGATAGTCGATAACTTAAGAATGACTGAACCAAAAAAACGGCTTTTCGCACGCTTTGCAAGATAGGTCAGATCTGCAACTGTGTCAATTATTATCGAAATCCGTTCAGTAAGTATCTGACGAGCGACGGATAAAAACAGCCGAAACAGTGGGTATTTTTAACAATAACTTTTCCAAAATTAAAGCGTCAAAAAAATGACCATCAAAAGGCAGAGTCCGAAAGTTTCAGCTTTCAGAAAAACCAACATTTACAACTGCACGACCTCTGGTTGTTGCTCTAGGCACATGTTGTTCCTCCTCCTCCTCCTCCCCCTCCTCCTTCTCCTCCTCGTCTTTCACCCCCCCCCCCTGAACAAGAAATCGCGTATTCTGAAACTCGAGAAAGGCCGGATGGATTTTGATGAAAATTGGCACGACTATAGATTCGGCCGATTCTGAAAAGTGTGCGGAAAGTCAAAAATTTCCGTCCACCCGTTCTCGAGTTATTTGCCGGCGGAAATCGTCGTTTAGCATCAGGCGTCTGGTTGGCTGGTCTAAGCAGGCACTACCGTGCCTGCTGATCAGACGAATCTGGTGAGCCATATGTTTTTTTTTCGCGTTGGTGTTGATCTTTTTTCTGTTTGCAAAAGATACGATGTTACTGATTGATCTGTTCGGCACATCGTACCTCCACCAACTAATCCTTCGCTTTTATGAATTTATGAAGGTGATTTCTATGAATCTTTCTATTCAGTTATCAGGGCTGCCAATAAGTTTTGCGTTGTGCCATTGGAGGATTTTTTGTGCAAGGCTTTTTTGATTCCGCTTCAAGATAAATTCATTGCCACTGATGTGATGCCTTATGAGCATGACTGATTGTTCAACATCATGAGTCGCTCATTGCGACATTGAAACTAGCATTCCTACAATAAAATCACAGCTTACAATACGCGGATCTCATTCGGGAGAACATTATCCATGAAATCCACATGGATTGACAAAGATCCACATGAATTCGAAATTCATAGGTAGAATCCATGCGGTTTTCCATGGTTTCGCATGGATTTGTTATTTTCACATGGATCCGTCTTAAAGTACTGTGGAAGCTGGAAGCTGGGTACTTGGATGGTAGCGGCTTCAAAGCTATTGCATCATTCATGACCTTATTGCAGTACAATGAAGGGCTACCGTACAGTATAATTCGCTTTTGTACTATATTTTTTATTCACTGCACATATTCGTACTCGAGAATACGAGTCCAGTAATTAGTTGGCGGTAGTAGTCGAGTAATTTCGCAAAGTTTAGTTTAGAGTCCACTCACAGTAAGTTTGGAAGTTTGCAGCAAAATGCAATAAGTTACAGCTATTAGCTTGGTCTCATTATTTCTGGATTCAGAGTTCTTATTTACACATACATTGTGGTGGGGCGGAAGAATCTGTATTTGATTCCGCAAAGTGACTGACTTTTAAGCATGACTGCTTCCAAAGCGAGCCAACGCGAACACAGGACATCAAGAAAATGCTAATATTTACATATGAAATTTGCTTTTTTCAAATAAACGGCCCGCAAGAGAGCTGTTTCGATACAGCGAATGAGTGGCAGCCGCTGTACCTTCTCAAACCACACTACAGCGAAAGGTTGTCGGAGAAGCTCGAAGTTGGTCGCTTGCTGATTGTAGGTTCCAGGGCCACCAAGCCTAATTCTGTGCTAGGTTCTTGGATTTCTAAACAGGATGTAAACGGCAACTTTTGCCCTGAAAATTATCCTGGTTTCAGTATCTTGTGCCGATTGTGAACCTTTTCAGATAGAAAAATTCATAGCTCGGCCAGGGTATTGTTTCAGTCAGAGTTTTCTTTGGCAAATCCCGTTTCAGCCAGAAAACCGATTTGGCTGATGTATTTTTTCCAAAAGGTTGCTTCTTTAATGGAACGAGTTCACTTCAACCAACCCCCTTTTACGAAATGCGCTTAGTGAACCAAGGATACCCAAGGTAAGCTTTAAATTCTTGCACCAGCACATGGTGAGGAGCCTAAATGGCGAGCACGTAATCTGGCATGTGTGTTTGGAACCGAACCAACATTCAATCGCTAAGATATTTTGACCTTTTGAGAGTCTACGAAGAACACAGCAGGATGGCATCATTGCCGTTTTGTAGAATCACCTTCAGCTTTAGCTCTCGATTATGATCTGTTAGCATTTTGACCATTTTTAACCACGTTATGGATGCAGGTGCAGGCACCCAAAGACAACCCTAGCCACCATATTCACTTGCTTTACCGAGATTTTGGCTAAATCGTGTCTGGCCGTACAGGAACAAGTGCCAAAACGCGACACTGGCTCAAATGAGGCACAAGCCAAAAAGGGACTCTGGCCGTTTTTGGCCAGGGTTGCTGGGTTGCCTGCTGAACCAGGATGGGTCCCTGAGAAGTAACACATGATCGAACAGAAATTTCTCCCGTAGACGTTTTTTATGCTGATTATAAGCGGCACCGACAAGTCCTGCGATGTTTAATGTCTGTTATACTGTTGTGGAACCTGGCATTTCAGTTATTGAAATACAGTTAGTAGCGATTAAGGGCTCGATATATCATTAGCTATAGGTTGGGAAAGTACGCAATACGCGAACTTGTACGAATACTTCGTGGAGTACGCAATTTGCATATTACGCAATACGCAAACGCATACGCATTCAAATCGAGTATTTTTACCAACCATAGCTGCAAGGCACCAACAGTCACAATTAAAGTGTGATGGGGCTATTCGGAGTCAAACTTTGCAGCACGATTCTCGGTTGACAAACACTTCCTATGACAAGCACGGCACAGGCCATAATCACGGATGGATCTGCACGCATTAAAATAGACCTAGTTTGTCATGTTTGATTATCTGTGCACAGGTAATATGTTCTGAATTGCGGGCTAGGCCCACTGCTGTATCCTGTTTCGCATTGTGTCATTTTATGTCTTATCATTGAGTTAGACCTGTTCCTCTGGTCTGCATATTTATTCTGATGGACCAGTTTTCATTAGGCACATGTATTAAAAAAGGTATACATAGAGGCCTCTGTCCATGCCAATCAGCGTGATGTTGATATACACAAGATCGGCCATCAGCGTCTAACGTCAGCTGTCTGGAGCACCATATAAAGGCAGCTGGCGCTAGACTACTTCATTCTGTTTCTAGCTATGCAGAGGATGGTCGTGTGGTCAAAAAATTCTTCTTTTTGCTGCATACGTTTTTAAACTCATTGTACTGTTATCATTAAGATACAGTGCGTGTTGGATTGTGCTTATATTTAAATAGCCTCTTTATCTCGTGGGAGATACACAAATGAAAAGAATGGAAGAGCGGGAGGCAAGGCTGCAAGCAAGGAAAGCTGGAACTCTAGATTAACGAGAAGCGCGACTAGCAGCATGACGGCAATAGGACCGCGAAATGCGAGGAGGTGAAAGCATAGAAGATTGCGGGGCACTATCGGAGGCTACATGGAGACAGGTAAAGTAGGAGTGCTGCTGGATGTACATTTCCATTTTTTGTTCAGAACACAGGAAGTCATACAAACTGCAGAATAAATCAATATGTATAACTTTCAATGTAGCAATTTTTGTTGTACATTTTCAATGTAACAATTCTGACCCTTAAAGCTTCCTGAAGATGTATTCTGACCTTCACAGTACCGAACATAAGAGGAAATGGAAACTAAATCTTGAGAAAAAATTCAAGAGTTCACGCGATGTCGCTTGTTTAATTGCTCCACTTCGTAAATTATCGCATCTAGCCTAAATGGATGTCCTGTTATGTCATGTCATGTCATACTTTATCCATAGCCAAGCACCATAAGGCGCACTCGTGGGCTAAGGAACACATAATTGACAATTATTTTGTACCAAAGCGGGAGTCGAACCCTCCCCTGTAAGTGCGCACCCAGCATGAGAGGCAGAAGCCTTAACCCGCTAGGCCACGACCTCGGTCGGATGTTGTCGCCATCGCCCAATAATTTCCAATTTCTTGTTTGGACTTACTCAACTTCTTCCTGATTGCGCGTTTGATTTTCCTCAATTTCTTTGGGTCTAACTGTTGCTATGATCCTCGCTAGCCAGTAACATTAGATCTAGCACATCGTCTCCAAAAATACGTACTCTCCAAACGCGAAAGCGCAGGCCTTCTCGAAAATACACGGCTTCAGATCTTTCTTCGCTTCGACTTCCAACATGGGGTCAATCAAAACCTCCTTCGCTGATTTGAGTGGTTAAAGACATTTAACCACAGAGAACGATGGCGCGCTGGTACGCCGCAGTCCCAATAATTTGATCATTCATTCGTTTTGTTCTATTTATCGAATTGAGTTTGAGGCCAACGTTTCTAGAGTTGTTGCAATGCGGTCATCAATGATCTTTCTGTTCTCCTGAAACTCGCGCAGCTTTTTCATTTCGCTGGCGATTTTCTGCAATTGTTGTTCTATATTCTCCTTTGTCATTGCGTCGTGGAGAGTAGAATTAGTTACCACACCAAGGGTTGATAGTCTTAAAATCGAAGACGTGATGGTCGTTCGTTTACGACTAAAGGTGGCGCAGAATATCCTTTTCGCTAGTTGCAGCAACTCAGAGTGACGTACCTATAAAACTGAAGTGACCCTTCCAAGTTGCGGTTATTCTGAACCAGATCTTGCCTCATCTCTGGAATTGTGCCATGCCTGTTCGATGGATTTTTCATGGATGCAGAAGTTTTCTGGGGCGAGGGAATGACAGTATCAGTCTTTCGCGGTGTTATATCGCTACACATATCTCTGTTCAATAAGAGCCAGTTTTAAAAATGATAGGTGATGAGGGTAATTCCCCACTGCGATCCAGAATTTTCATATGCTGCTTCTTCTTTGGACGAATTACAAAGGTCTTTTTCGATGGCTGCTTCTTAAAAGGCACACCCTCTCAATCGAATTTCTGGGATATCAGAAAATCGGGCTGAGTCCAGAACTAAAAGTGTGCGGGTTACTGTGGGCCCCCACGTGGACGCTCGTTGAAAAAAAGCGAAATTAGCGACAAAATAAACGGAATGTTAGTGATATTTCGATAAATGCTGGATTGAGGTGAATTTATATGTGATTTTTTATTCTTCGTGTCCGGTTTACCCTGGATTACTTTTTTCCCGCTGAAATTGGTCTAGGAATAAGCGAGTTGGGCAATTTTTTCTTTTCTACTGTTCCTATCGTTATCACTGGTTGTCTTCTTCAAGGGTTGATTAGGCATTTATTATTCATGACAACCAGCGGCGGCGTGGGCGGCGAGTAGAGCAGCTGTTCGAGCGATGAAACTGCGAGATAAGATGGCGACCAAGTGGGGTGAGGCGGGCTAGGCTAGACGGTTTGCCCTCTGGTGGAGTCGGCCGCGAGCTGCTGCTCCACGAATGCCGTACACTTTCTATGCCTTGCCCGTTTTATTGGAGTGGAGCAAAGCTTTTAGACTTACTGGCGGGCAAATGAATGGGCTATACGTGACGAACAAAAATGAATGCAGCTACGGGAAAAGGACGAAGAAAAGGGCGTGACGAACAAAAATGAATGCCGCTCGCGAAAAGGACAAAGAAAAGAGCGATTCCGTAACTACAGTGAGGTGGTGGAGGTATGTGTAGTTTCCTCTTTCATTTGCGCTTCCGAAAAACGTGCTCTTTGCTGGATAAGCTCCGCTGGGAAAACGGAATTAGCAGACTCGCCTAGACTTTTAAAACGCATCTCGATCTTCAACTAAAAATAGCGCCTCATGGACAGATAAGAGTCAGGGGCAATCCGAGACTGTGAAGGACACAACCAAATGGGGTTTATGATTTTATTGTGGAAACGGTGAATTAACCAATGAGCCCAATGAACCAATGGTAAAAGCCGACCTTCAGTCAACCAAATCCCTTGTTTATATAGAAAACTAATTAGAATAAACTAGAATGCAAGTGAAAGCGAGAAGGAATGAGACATAGGTCACCTAGCTGCAAAGGTGACGCCTTTGGAAAGATCATGCAATACGGAAGGTTAATATAGTTGGAAAGGTAACGCTTTGGGAAGGATCATGAAGTAGCAAAGATTAAAAAAGCGACAAATGTTAACTGAGTTGTCAAAGGTTAGGAGAAGTTGGAAATGTTTAAAGAATGATTCACTGCTTGCGATAGGCGCGGCTGAGACAGACCATCAGTTATGCAGCTTGGCCGTTGTCAAGATGCTTCACTCATGGCTAATTATAGGTCGCTCATAACGTTGGTCAGTCGAGGCTAAGTCGGAAGGTGAGGTATAAGAGAGAGACTGAACACTGCCCGAAATAATCAAACTCATGACACTTATCTCTCATTCTAGGAATTGAATCCACGTCAGCAACCGATCGACGCGTGCTGTTTCAGCTACCCAGCAACTCAAAACACGAAGAAGAGTAGTTATAGTGTGCGTCACGCTGGCGCAGCTAGCTGCGGGCGAAGCCCCCCCAGCTTATCATACCTGCTTATTATCACTTCCTCAGCTACTGACCACTAGCCTTAAGCCAAGCCCCGCAGGGCCTTAATTAGCTTACCACATAATAACCCGCATTTCCCATTTTTCGTATTTCTTAGAAAGACGTACTAAGAATGTCTAATTTTCTTAGAACGGTCTTTGCAAGACTTTCTAAGAAGTTAGCAAGATTTTAGAAGATCTTGATAAGAAAATCATAATTTTCCAAGAATGTAGGATAACTTAGGAAGATATTAGCAACTTTGCCTGTTCTTTCTTATTCTTTCTAAAAACCGGCATCCAAAATGTATGGCGTTTTTCTCTGTCTCTCCACTCTACTATCCAAAGACACAGCAATAAAGCATCAGAAGAATCCACCACATAAACACATTAACCACTAGACTCGACTGGAAATCCAAATTTGTCATACTTCATTTTTAAAGCACAAAGCTTATCAGGATCCATTTCAAATTGCGTAAATTGTTTTTGTAAATCGATTACACGCTGCAAAGCAGGATTCGAATCTGAGGCTGTCGTCCCTTCATCAATAACACGGGGCGGACGACCAGGCTTCTATGGAACCATTTCATCCCAAATCGACCATTCCAAAGATGGTACTCCGCTGTTGTTGATCAAGTCCCAATACCAACCATCAGTTGCTCGAGCCCTGGAACAGTAAAGAATGGTTTTGCCGAAACAAAGTAAAAAAAAATTGATCTTTTCCTTACCCGCCAGTTTTGTTCGCTTGATCAATTCCCGATTGATTTGTGAGCTCAAAAATGTCCTTTAGCCAAATTGGTTCCGTTTCTTCAACATCTGCTGCGATATCCTCAGGCCTCGCGCCAGCAGTGTTAATAGCTGTGGACTTGTACCACGCAATCGAAACAGCTAAAAATAAGAGATTTACATGACGTGTGACAGACGGACACACAACGTCACAAGCCAAAAAGACGACCCAGGTCAACAGGCCAGCTTTATCAGAGGTAAACATTAATTGGGTGAAGAAACATGCCTTCCTCACCTATTATCCTAAGCCATCGAAAGTAGCCAATTGTTTTCAAGGCTAGAGACCACTCCTCTATAAACTATGGACCATAAAATTAGGCCTGTAAAATGATTTAAGGAATCACACTAGGGCACTTAGTATATGCAGCCAATTTACACTTGAATACTTCTCATCTTGAACCAAGTTAGTTTAGTCTGATCTCCTAACCCTCAGGAATATGCACAGAATATCAAAAATTCTGAGGGATAGGAATACTATCAGAGAATCCCCTAATAATGCTTTAGGGTCAAGGTGTTAGGGGTTATTTCAAATAATTCAGCGGAAGGCAGGGAAAGACAAAAGGCCTTATTGAGTTTATGGTACTTGTATAAAACAGTTCATGTTGCATATATTATACAGCCAGCATCGACCGATACGACCCTGGGCCTAGGATCCCGATCCCGATCTGATCCAGGGTCTGAATTGGCCCAACCCCGATCCGATCTGGCCGATCCACTTCAGAAAATATAAGATTGGTGTGGATGACGTGTTTGGCACTGAGTTCTCACCAACCTGCCCTGTTTCCTCGCTGTCACTCTCTATCAGATCACTCCAGAGACACAGGAGACATGACCAGCGCCTAAAGTGGGATTAAATGCTGATTTGAGAGGAAGAAACGGGACTTTCTCATCATAGCACGCCACGCTTTATCATTTTCCAGCACAAAAAGCGCGAGAAACTTTAGTTGCCGATCCAGCAATCGGATCAGATCGGGAACCGATCCACCCCCTGGATCGGTGGATCAGTTCGGCCGGATCGCTCGATGCTGGCTAAACAGGCACAGCTTACTTTTGAAAAGTTCGTATCCAGTGGGATCCTTGTCTTTCAATGCTTTCCGGCCGCTGTTTCGTTTTGTTTTGTTGTTTAAAGACAATTTGTAATGTTTCATGTTTCGGGCGCCCCACATTTTATACGCCAACGCTTTATAGAAACCGTCTCTCGTTTCATTATAGCCTAAAATGCGAGAAACGTGAACTCGGATGGAAGACGGTAAAACAGCTCTCTACCTTTTATGAAAGCATTGAGTTTTGATCGCATGTCAACGCCCATCCAAATCAACGGGCCCTAAACGAAACAGAAATAGTGTTTAGAGGCACATTTACGTTATAAATACTTACCCCATCAGTGAAAAAGTCTCCACGACTTTTTGCAGTTTCAACTGATTTCTTTTTCTCAGCGGCAGTGTAAACCTTAGTTATCTACAAACATGTTAAAGTCGTGTTAAATTCCCTGAGAAAAGCAAATTGCTTACATCGCCCTTTTTGATAGATTTCTCGATTTTACCAATCCTGCTGTCAATGTCAGCCAGTTTCAGTTATGTATTACTGGAAAATGAACATAATTCTTCCCAAAGTGACGACAATGATACCATCACATCTTCGCGAAGCACTTTGACAGCCGTTATCACGTCATCGCTTGCAATGTTCTGATCCAAATTCTTGGTTACACCAGACCGATCCGAAATGATTGGATTTCCTAAGCGAAAAAGCGTGGTAAGAAGTAGCGCAATCGGAAAAGAATTCATGAAAACCAATAGCAATTTCTACCAAATAAAATGAAAGCGTACCTTCAAACTCGTTTTGATCTTCGTCGTCGCTGACTGCCAGAACTGGAGATCTTTGAGCGCTGGATAAATTCAATTTATTGGTCGCCGAAATACCTGAATTGTTTTCTTCAGCCCTCATTGCAAGACTTTCGTTTACCAGCTGCTGCTGCAAATTACTCACAGCCGCATCCCTTTCTTTTTCAGTCGTGCCTAAACATTTTCACAACATAGCTTAGAAGGTATCTAGGCAATCATTCTTAGTGAAAACTCGTCGAGTAGTCTTAAGAGGATACTCACATAGGCAATAAACTTCGCAATCAAACAACTTATCGTTGATACAAATCTTGACATTTTGACCAGAAGTCCATTTCTTTCGGTCTTCGAAAGAGTCGATATTTCCTTTCTCGATATGACACGATGGAAAATAGAGCCGGCTATTCAAACGCACGTCCAAAGCTTCGTTTTGGCAACATAAGATGGCGAAGACTGGCTCAGGTCTCTCTGGGAAAGAAACACAACCATGGCGTTGGTTGAAAGGCACGCTAACCAGCTCAGACAGGATTCTAAAATTTGAGCGTTTTCGCTAATTTGCAGACAACCCGCTATCACTTGGACTTCAGGCAAACTGCGTAGGCCAAAAAAGCGCTAAATTCAAATTTTTTGAAACAATTCGTAGGGTTTTTTTGGTAAAAATTACTTCAGAGCCAACATGGAGGAAAATAAATGGTTTTATCGTGTTCCGCATGCTTTATTTGATGGGAAAAGTTTTTTCCCAGAAGAAATCGGTTGAGAATCAAAGAAACTGGAGTATGTATAGTTTCATCTGCTTCTGGGCTTATCAGTCTGACAAAAAGTATTGTTTCCTTCTTATCTGGTCAGGAGGATCGTTCGGCGACATGTTGATGGATGTTAGGCTCGACTGCCAGCGCCAAGCAGTCGTGCCTGGCTGACCGGTCGGGGGGGGGGGGGGGGGGTGGGTTGGCCGACGCGTGCTCATTTATTCACGGCGCAGTTGGAATGAATAGACGTGCGGGTGGCGCGGATGTGAATGAGTCAGAGAAATTTTCATATTTCGAGCGTTCCTTTGAATGAGCACAAGTATTTATTTTTAGGACAATCACCATAACGGACCAAGAGACGGGCCATGAAAGGCAAACCACGTTAGGAGATGAAGGTCATCGAAGAAGAAGGGAATGAGGTAAGTAGGGAATTAGTTTTGTCTTTATGGGAGGACTAAAGTAGGGAAATAGGTGATCATTGGCGCCACTTTCGTGATGTCTATGTTAGAAGTCATTACTTGTAAATTGACTGTTCTGCCAACTAGTGGAGCTAGGAAGATAGGCAATTCCAGGCAAACTAAGAATGCGACGGACATAGTGTGTCAACAATTGTGTCAAACTACTCATCAGCCTTTCGCACGAATGGACAGAAGACAGATTTGGGCGAAAACTATTGGTGAAAGATGAGTTTCCTAATTCTCCGTTGACTACAAAAAGGAGACTTGTCCGCTTTGCAACTAGTCAAAATAGGACGGATGGATAAAGATCTGATTAGTTTCTTGTTCGAGTGGGCAGCCTTTGTTGGGGTCGAGGCGCTGACGTCGGAGGTGGTTGGCCAAGTGGCCAACGGTTGGATAGTGCGGGTTACCATCGGCCCGTACTCATGGTCAGCTGCAGCCTCAAAGAAGAAGGCAGCAAAAAAATTGGCCTTTGACGGGCTAATAAGAAGACTACAGACGTTCTCGCTGGAGGCGCTCATGGGGGCGCTGTCACGAAGTGACTATTCGGTAAGGGGATACTTATAAGGGTCGGATATTGAGCCAGGGTGCTGGGACAAATGGGTGGGCCAATTCGTTGAAATTGGCGAAAAGTACGTAGAAGAAGTCCTCGAACACTATGAAAAAAGCACTGTCTTTAGGCGTTACGTGAAGTCATGATGGCGAAGGGTGGAGAAATCATCCCGCGTGATCTATGGGCGTATTGACGAACTGCAGTCGGTGATTGGTTGTGACTTCTCGTGACAGTGTTGCAGTTTGAAGAATGTGCGAGGTGGCTGCAGACTGGTTGGGGGGGGGGGGGGGTTGATTTCCGCCTACGTGAGCATAAGTAAATTTAGGAAGGAGTGTAATTGGTGAAGCCTTGTCTGAAATTGCAAGTTTTTTAACTCCCTCAGATCGACCCTTGCTCTTTACTGCGCACCAATGGCGTCAAGCTTTCTACATCAGGTTAGTGTGAGGGTAGGATGATGAACCTATCATACAGGAGGGGGCTTGTGTTAGCCGTTCTCTTACATCGATCGTAACGCTCATACATCGCTCAAGAGTCTGAATCTCCGTCGCTCTCGTATTCGTCTGATTCGTCGACTTCGCTGCCAAGTATTCCTTCAAGCTCTTCTTGATCGAGCTGGGGATCCATTTCGTCGTGGTCGGCCCTATCACTTTCGACGACTGTGAGTATCGAAGCAAACCGTGATCGGGGATCCTGGAGAACCTCTTGTCTGGTTCTTTGAGTTTTGGCGATATTAGGGGCAATAAGTTTAGGGTGGTTTGGTATGAGAGAGGTGGCGGGTTTTAGTCGTTGTAGGAACAGTGACACGTCTGTCGTGCGAAGATGTAGAATGAGCTGCAGAATGTGGCTCAAGTAGACGTAATCTTTGGCCACTTTCTGGACAACTTCAACCCAGTTGTTTGATCTCTTTGTGTGCCTTATGCGGAGCACTGGTGTCCCATCTGCGTATGTCAGCTGTGGCAAAGCTTCATGATGATTGTGATCCAAAGCTGCTAGCAGCTTCCGGCAGGTCATCCCTATGAATCCATAATAGATGCGTTTGGAACAGTATCGCAAAGTTAGTGAGTGAAATGCCTCTAGGTCGCCTGTTTGCCTAAAAAATGCAGCGCCGTTTAACCACTTGTAGAGAAACTGAGTATCCAACATAGCAGCTTGCCTGAAATGTGTGAAATAGTGGATCAACCCGACAACAGTCCGTTGATTTGTGACCACGTCTTGTACTTTCTTATATACTTTGGCGTCTCTTTCATCAGAGAGGTCCAAGAACTTGTAGTCATGTTCCGTTCGGGCTGGCAAGTCCCCATGGGCGCATTTTCCTTCATTCCAGTCGTAGCGAGCGCAAGAACCTGCGGCCCACTCGTGCTCGTTCCGGATATGGTGCAGCAACCCAAACCACTTGTCCTGAAACAGTCAGCGTTTATTCTCGGCTTCGTTAAAGCCAGCTACAGAAGCAATAACTAGCCTTGAAGGTTTGTGCATCGCCTCCGCATGTCTCGGCGCAATACCAGAAATGGTTTTTAACAGCCTGGACAAGTCTCTGGTAATCCTTACGATTGCCGTTGGGCCCAAGCTTCAGCTGAAGGGGACGAAATTATTTCACTCTCTGCGCGCTTAGTGATCATAGCGCTCTTACTTTTTCGAGGTCCTTGCCAATCAATCGCGCCCTGTGGTACAAATAAGACCTTGTACCTGTAGCTTTGTCATCTAGTTGTTCGAAAACCCACTTGTGCCAAATGTCAAGTCTGTGCGAAATGACGCCGCATATGTTGCACAGCATCTTGATTAGTGTCCGATCATTACAATCGTTGAAACGCTTGAGATAATCGGTGGCTGTCTTTATAAAGTTCTGTCTGTCAAACTTGGCGTTTCCTACAAGATACGTATGTTTCGACCTGAATTCTCATGTGCTTACTTACTCATCAGTGCTAGGATAGTTGGGTGCTGGTCTGTGACGATTTCCTCAGGAGGAATGCCGAAGGAAATCATGGTGACAATGTTTCTTAGGAAGCCTGCAACTTCCATGCGCATACTGTTCAGGTCTGTGTGGCGTTTGTCAACAACGTCGATCGCAGCGATGTACCTGAAACGTTTTCGTCGAGGCGGTCATGCATTTCGGCGCACAACAGATCTTACGATGACGGCTCCTCCTTGAAACTTTTGTCCTGTTGTGGTATTCGAATCGTTGTGATCATGGCCGTAGAGGTTGTGTAGGAGGCGCATTTGCCAGGTGAGTCGGACTGGCCATCGATGGCTACGACAGCGAGCGCCTTTTTTTCTGCTAAAGATTTCGCTATGAAATGCGAGGTGACTTCCCAACATTTTAGAACAGCTGGGGCAACATAGTACCACTGCACTTCGAGAAAATGTTTGAATGTTGGGCAATAGATGTTTAGCAGTTTGAAAAGGGACTCTACTTGCGACCAACTGCAGCCACTTAGAACCACAGCTGATAGTAGCAGCGTGTTAATTGAAAAGAATTGACTACAGACACGCGTCTCATGTTGCAGGTGTCTAGCTGAATGCCACAACTTCTTGTGGACTCGTTCTCCGGTTTGTCCATCCTTGCACCAGATTGTTATAATAACTGCGGCTCCGTCTCTCTAAGATAAGATATTTGGATATTGTTTTGGAATGATGTCTGCTGCCCTGGGGCTTACTATTGTATCCTTCTTGATTGTGGAGAAATCGTTCATGTTGGGACAGTGTGCATTGTAGCACTTCAGGGAAATCAATTTGGCTATTTGATTCAATTCGGCTATCAAGCGTTGTGCTTCTACAACCAGCGCTGGACTTATATGGCGAGGCTGCGCTCTTTTGTTCTTTGATAACCATGATGGAACATAGCCGTTGTAGTTGTTGTCAGGTTGCCTGGGCCTGTGTAGTCGACACTTAGTGTCGCGACTGAAATCTTCGTAATATCCTTCAGGCAATAATTTCGTGGACTTACTGTAGTCGAAACGAACGTTCTGGGTACGCCTTGCAGACGAGGCTTCCGTTGACATGACGTCTGTGTCTTGACGCATTCTCCACGGCAGCTTGGTTGCAGGGGTAGGTTTTTTGGCTGATTTGGCCGCTGTTGCCATCTCTGAGAATGGAGGCAGGTCTTTGATGACGTCGCGACTGGTCGTCGTAGTGTCGAGTGGCGGCGCTTGCATGTGAGCCGCAACGTACTCGTCAGCATCATACTCTTCCGCCTCCTCCTCATTCAAAAACTCATGCACGTCTTGGTCGGCCTCGTTGAATGTTAGGTTCAGCACATCTTCTTCGTCCGACTCGTCTCGCTCCTCAAAATCCAATCTTCGAGAAGCTGCTGGGGGAGCACCGCGGAGTGAGACTGGTTGCTTGAACGGAGTTTCCTCGGCGTGACGCTTTTGATCTCGGCTGCTGCGCGAGCTTGCTGGCCAAGAAGGTTGCTCTTCTCGAAATGTTTCTTCGGCAAACATGCTTCCAGGTTGGCGTCTAGGCGTAGACGCCGTTACTGATTGTTGCCGAGGCGTTTGAAATGAGGACTCGTGCTCTTCATAAAAACGAAGCAGGAAAGCTACGGTATCACCCAAGGATTCGTTATAACGGAAAGATTTCCTGGTCTCACATAGAGCTTTGATTCATTCCAAGTCTTCTGATAAAAGTCGTACGTTTGATTGCACTAACTTTTCAGCGGACGCCATCTCCGTATCGCCATGACCCGTCTTTAGGCGAGCTTATTTATACCTTGTGTCTGCGAAAGGTTTCACGCAAGGGGTTCCAGCAATCAGTCACGATCTAGTTACTGTCTGACACCGTCTCCGTAGTGCTCTGGTGCGCACGTGTCAGACCCAACGACTTCGACTGTCGTTGGGTCCGATTGGCAGAATTGTACGAGCTCATTAGACTGGGATGGTTGCGCTCCAAGTGACGTGAACCTTGCACGGCTGATGATGCCTGAGGCGTCAAATTCGAATATTTAACCGCGTTGCGCACATGTTTGGTTATGAGAAGTCCTATTCGAAGAATAGCCCGGAGGCTGCCCCCCACCGTTTTCGAAATCCCAATTGCAGTCGATCCTGAGCCACCTCGTCCAGTAAACGCCCGCGGCGGGTGTGGATGCGTTGAGCGCTGTTTCGTGCGGTTCTGCACCTGTTTGACTTCTGCAAAGGAGTGTGTTCCAGCAAGGTGTAGCTGCAAGCGAGCTTGCGGACCGCTGCAGTTCCATGTAAGTGAGTTGCGCGACCTGGACGAATCTCCGCCCAATCAGTCTATACCTGTATCAGGCAGCGAGGCCAGAAACAGATCGTTCCCAAGTGGCGATTGACGGGCTCATTTCGGCAAACAGTGTGCGGCCTGTCCTGCCTCACCCAGGGGGCCAGCAGAGGCTTCCTCAACGAGGCTCTCAGCAACAGTCCCGTTCTGCTGTCGTCGAGCACACGCCAGCTGACAGGTCGTCTGTTAGATTGCGTGAGACAATCAATCCCACGTTGCTGGACTGGTTCGAAAGGATTCCAAGACAAGAACAAGCGCGTTTGTTCGCGCTTTTAGAGGAAGGCCCACAGAACGTTGAGGCATTTATAGCGAGGTGGGAGGACGAAGATCGCAGGCGAAATTGCTTCGCCCTGGATGTTGCACCAAAGTGGTGCAGGTGTCGCCGGGTGAGTGTAGAAAGCTCCCACGTTAATTGCCAACATTTGATACAGTATTTTGTAGTGCGACATAAACGCTGTCGCGGCAGAGACTAATTGTTGCGAACGTTTCTATCCTGACTGTGCGACCCTGGAGCCTTTTTTCGCTGGTGCAGTCACGAATCCAGAAATTTTAATGATGTCCATGTTGCAACAAAACGACTTGTGGGGGACCGTTGATGCCGGGACTCTCAACGTCCAATTCTGTCACTACGCGTACAGAGCATTCATTTATTGGCAACATGGTTTTTTGGGCAAAGGACACCGCATACCACTTCCGTCTTGCGCCTATCGATACATACGTCACAAATATCCAGAGGAAAGCGGCATTTATAAGCATTATGAAAGTGTGGGACAGCTCTTTCGTCATCTACGCCTAGACTAGTGAATAAGCTATTGTGCAGTGACGTTGCCGCATGGTGTGATCAGTAATTGAGGTAGGCTGGTAGCGTGTTAAAGTTGATTGGTCGCCGTTCGTACTGCTCGTGACTTTCGTTTGAGTACCTTCTGTTTCTACGACCACTGCGATTCCTTTCGGCTGTGACATACCGAGCCGTCTCCCTGGCTTGTTGACGCTGTTTCCATTTCTTGATTCCCAGAATACATAGAAAGTACAATGCTAGGCCCACCGCAGCTAAGATTAAAATCGTGTTAATCGCAGTTTGTAGTGGACCGCTAAGGACCGTGTTTGAAACTGCAGCGACACCTTTCCCCAGGCCAGTAAATACATGCTCCACATATTCGCCAAGAAATGTCCCGGCCGATCCAGCTGCGCTTTTGAAGCCTTGTGCAACGACTGACGGGTCCGCAGACTGACTGGATGCCACAACTCCGATTCGTTCTACAGCAGCTTGCAGTTGCTGGGTTTAGAACATGTAGGCCCTAATCATACCAATGGCTTGAGTTAGGGGGTTGGTTGGGTTGTGGTAAACGGGCGGCGTGTTAAAAGTTGGCACCCAGTCGTACTTCCAGAGCATCGCCACGGGGACATCGGCTACATGGGCAAAGCCGTCGCCGGTAGACCACTTACCGCTGCTCTTGTCGTAGTGAACGAACGGAAGTACGTCGTGGCATGGCACCTCCGGCGACATGTGCACGAGGTCCCTGGAACCTGGAACCACGAATAACAGCTGCCCTTCATACTTCACGGGCTTGTACAGGTAGCACTTGTCCCCGTGTTTCATGGATGGATACACGTGTTCTGGAAGGACCTCCTCGCAGGCAGACACTAGTAGAACCTCGCCAGCCCACTGGGCGACAATAGAGTCGTTTTTAAAGAATGCGCGAGCCCCCAGCGTCGGATCGAGACGGAGCAGTTGATGGACGATATCCAAGTGTCGGTTCGTACTTTCGCAAATGGAACGCCATATCTGTGCGAAACCACCCTGCACCATCTGCTGCACCTTTACCAACAGGTACTCTAATTTGGCGTTCACCGGGTTAGAGTCGCTTTCCCACATGTCACCTCCACCGCCAATCGCAGCTGGGTGTGCCTCTCCAGATGAGGCATTGCAGGCTGTTAGTGACGAGTCATCGTCGAGAAAGAAAGCAGCAGAAGATTTCTGCTGCGGCCTGGCCAGGAATAGTATCGCAGGTCCCTGCTCAGTGAAACGTGTGCCCCGTGGCAAACACGTGGTATTGGGAAAATGGTGTGGTGTCCCGCGTGCTATCGTAAATGCCCCTGTCAGCCCTTCAATAATGACGTGTTTGTCTGTCATCAAAGCCGCGTATTTCCCTTTTTCCTCGAAGTCACAAGGGGGCGTAAGTGTCTGATTCCAGATGACTATGCCATCGACAGTGGTGCACGATCCCGTGGAGACGTGGCATCGTGACACATCGTCCAAATCAGAGAGAAGCTTCACCCTGTCAACTGAGCCGATTGTTCCGACTTTGACTATGAAATTGCTGACCTCGCTGCAGACTTCTTTGCAGCACAACGTGTACGCAACAGTCATGGTCCTGTTGGTCGTCCACAGGCGGGGATGCTGCTCCAGCAATGGCGAGCTAAAGGCAGTCTTTCGTTCAACAGCAGTGCGACAGTCTTGCCGAGACACAGCTTTGGTCCACGAGTGGTCACTGAGGACACCATACGACCCGAAGACCCCTGTCCAGGTGCACACTTTCCTCTTCTTAACCAAACATTTCGAGGCCTCGACAGTAGCCATTTTGTGTGTCGGAATCCAAACTTTGACATCGGTGAACTCAACTTGTTGTTTCTTTGGCACCGTGCAGTTAACTCGTTCAGGTATGCGGACATAGTGCCCACTCTGAGCTTTGCCACAAGAAATGTATCTCGACTGGTCGGAGGCGTAGGCACTGGCCCTTGCGACCATGAAACAAACGATCAGTGACATAGACATTGTTGAGCAATCAGTCAACTTCCCCTGCATAGGAGCCTGCGAACGAATGGGCAGTAGATGAACGAAACAATGATAGCTACAGCAAGTAGCAGTAGGAGGGTGCAAAAGGCCCGCACGCACATGCTCTCTAACACATGTATTTGTTGTTGGAGCCTTTTGTAGTACTTCGTGACTCGCTCCAATTCACCCAATACTGCATCCGATTCTGCTCTGAATGTTTCTACAGTTCTATTTGATCATTTCCACACATCCCAGAAAACACATTCAAACTTCACAAAAAACACAACCGCACGAAAGTAATATCTTCACAACGGAGCAACAACCGCAGCGACAGCCATGCTTCGTCCACAAATTTCTCAATCTCGTCTCACCAAAACGATCACAACCACCGTTGCGAGCAACGCTACGATTTCTTTCGCGCCCAATGCGGCGCCACTGGTTCGCGTCAGAAACGTCGAGGTGAATCGACTGAAAAGTTAGCACTAGTCAAGCGGGAGGCAGAACTGAAAATGTTACAACGATGCAGTTTCTTGGCCGGCCCACCCCCCCTCCCCCATCCGTGCCCAGTGTCCAACGCACAACAGGGACTGGACTGACTTTTTCCTTACCTCGGGGCGCAATCGTCAAAATTGCCCAAAATACAACGACAGATCTCGTTATTGACACCGACCAATGATTTGAGCGAAGGGAACAGGTGCGTCAAATCGATCGGACAGAATTCGAGCTGAGAACCGAACGCGAATTGAAGTTCCACGGCGTCGTTGTGACACTCGGCCGATATGATATCACCGAGCCTAATGTTGCCAGCGCAAAAAATAGTGCTAGTGCCGCATTTGCAGCCATTGAACGATTGCCCCGATTGCAAAATCAAGGAAATGAGCACGAAAATACGAATCATTTTTTCACTCCACTTGCTGCACGAAAATACGAACACAACTGGACGCAACCTTCCACGATTGTCTTTATGCGACACACTGCCTGCTTCAGCAGTTGTGTTTTTTTGGCAATCCAGTGTCTTTGTCTCGCACCTAGTCGACCTAGCTTGCGGCCCCCCCCCCCCCCCCCCGACGACACCTCTAATATCAGCGGCGCACAGTCCGTGCTGGATACATGTGATATGCAAATTCCGCCATAGAAGACAGGCGTTCGAGTTTGACTAGCGACTTATTGCGGGAAGGGTGTAGCGGCGATGCTTCAGAGCGGAGAGGGGGGTGCGGGCACAAAAAATGTGGACCTTGTCCTTGGCGGGTTTCATAGCAAAGTTTTCTCGTTTTTTGCGCGAGCGATTAACAGTGACAGCACTCGCCGCATTTTATGCTAGCCAGCTTACTGACGGATGGCCAGAAGCCAAAACATGGGCTTCACATCCTTCTTCTCGCCAAAACACGAAATAAGAGATACAACATCAGCCTCTTTTTTAGAACTGGCCTAAGCAATGGTCTGCAAACAGCGAGCGAGCCACGTCGCTATAGCTGGAGCGACGCCCTCAAAACGAAGGCGAGCTACGATTAGATCAGCCCAAAATTCCAAAAACTGTAAGTCCCTTGCAGTTTTTGCACTAGCTTAGGCCATTAGATGGCGCCTGTCTGGCGACCACGGGTCGCATCGCCCGCCTCGGCCGTGATAGCAATGCAGGCAAAGCCGGCCAAGCTCATCATTTGCGCTTTGATTTTCAGCAAGAACGGTTGAATATGAAAATGGTCGCTGAAATTATTTTCTTTTTTCTTTTGGTCGGCGCCGCTAACATCCGCGGCGACTGCGAGTGTTTCGATGATACACTCGCAGTGTGCAAGGGCCGTCTGGGGCTCTCCAAATTATTGGCCATTCATTGTCACTCGACGGTGGCCACAATGGACTTCAGGGCAGTCACGGTCATCATGTACTGCCCTGTCAAACTCGGATCGTTGTTTCCTGAGTTGGCGCACGCACTCGGTGTAACACCAGCCATTTGTGCTTGCGTCGAATATGTCCTCCCGGAGTGCCATTTCGAGTAAGTAAGACTTTGTTATCCTGTGTGTACCCTGTCACCCTCACTCACCCCATTCTGCTTTGTGGGCCCGCCCCGACCACCGCCCTGACGACCACCGCCCCGACCACCACCCCGACGACCACCGCCCTGCCCAAATGGTAAGTCTGGCTACTTGGCGCCTTCCAGGCTCGCCCTCACTCACCCAAATCTTCTTTCTAGGCCCGGCCAGACCATCAGCCGCGGCCGCCTCGCCCTGACCACTGCCCCGACCACCACCGCCCCGACCACCGCCCGGACGACCACCGCCCTGCCCAAATGGTAAGTCTGGCTACTTGGAGCCTCCCAGGCTCGCCCTCACTCACCCAAATCTTCTTTCTAGGCCCAGCCAGACCATCGGCCGCGGCCGCCTCGCCCCGACCACCGCCCCGACGACCACTGCCCCAACCGCCCTGACCCCCGCCCCGACGACCACCGCCCCGACCGCCCCGACCACCGCCCTGACAACCACCGCCCTGACCACCACCCCGACGACCACCGCCCTGCCCAAACGGTAAGTCTGGCTACTTGGCGCCTCCCAGGCTCGCCCTCACTCACCCAAATCTTCTTTCTAGGCCCAGCCAGACCATCGGCCGCGGCCGCCTCGCCCCGACCACTGCCCCGACGACCACCACCCCGACCACCGCCAGCACCCTGACGACCAACACCACGCCCTCACCCAAGTAAGTCTGGCTGTCAACAGTTAGCGATGTAATTTTCGCATGTCCTTGACAGCGACAATTACATCACTTCATTTTAGGCCCGCCGCACACAACACAAATCACGACGATGACCTGTGCAGCATGTGCACATACATTTTGGCCTTATGGCGAAGGTAATTCCCCGCTGATCCTCAATCCTCTACATAATACGAATTATCCCTTTTTTTAGTGTTATGCAGCACAATTCGAACATTTCAACCACAACACCACCGCTAACCAGCACCTCCAACACCACGTCAACACCACTTCCACCACAAGCTCCTACCGTTCAAATCACCTCCGCCTCCACACAACGATCGCCATTTTCCCTGCTTTATTTCATTCTTTCTTTTATGCACTTTCTCTTTATTGCACGCGGTTGATCACATGGGCATTCTTGTATAGTGTACAGTTGTCGGTTGTCGACTGTTTGATCCGCGTAAAACTCACCCGTTGAAAGTTTTTTATTCTGGCAGGACCATCCATTTGGGCTTTTCACTATTCCTTTATCTTCGCCACACGCACTGCAGAATACTCACTGCTCCGATAACCTGTGTTGCCTTATTCGTACCAAATTCCTAAAATTTTAACTAGTGAGAAATACCTCTGGGTCGCGCGTTAATCGTCACATCACAATCCTCTCCCACTGGGTTGACGCGTCTTGAAGAAAGACGAACAAAACAGTTGAAGAACAAAAAATTAGCCACTAACCGTATCTGGGTAAAATTGGGTGCATAATTTTCCGACGCTCTTTGGCCATTGGAAAATAAAAGAATTTAGATTTCTTGTAGTTGACGGGCGTCTATGCCGGGAAAATTCCGACAATTCGTCGAAAATGAAAGCTAAACAAAACAAACTCTCAAAGCAAAACTCCGCCGCCCGCAGCCCCAAGCGTTCACCCATCTTTGAGTTTTTATGCGCACATCTGCTGATCTTTATGACAAAATGACAGGAGCAATTTGTGTGCGCGGCTGGCGATGATGTGTGCGACGATGTTGATTTCGATTTTTTTTGAGGTTTTTGGTTGGCTCAGCTTTTTTTGCCAATAGATCGGGCCCAGGTTTGTTCTGTACGTTTTGCTTCTATGTTATCGTTATGCCCCGTCAAAAAAAACAAAGATCGAGTCGATACTCATCTTTTCATTTGAACCGACTTCATCAAAATGCTCTGGAAGAAGCTCAAGTGGCAACTGGGCACGTGTCTGTTTCTGAAGATTTTGATGAAGCGAACTTCGAAGTCGAGCGGCCGGGATGTGTTTCAACTCCCTTTAATCCAAGCTTCGTCGATGTCAATCAAGAATGGAATTTTTCTGGTGATGAATTTAGCGCGGTCGACGATGAGGAAGCTAACGAAACTTTTGGCCAGCCAGTGATCGAAAACCCGTTGTATTCCTTAAAAAGTGCATTTTCGTCAACGTTATCTCCGATCGATTATTGTTTTCTATTATTGGCTTACCAGCGGTCAAACGGGGTGACTGACGTTGCAATGGACGGAATGTGCAAAATGTTTAAGCATCTCTTGCCCAATCCGAATTTGTGCCCGCCTTCTTTCAAAGTTGTCAAGCGGGTCGCTAAGAGCACAAAAGATTTGAAGTTTGAAATTATCGACTCGATGGAAACGCTATGTGGCGATTGCTTTGGAGATTTCCAAAAACGGTGTTTGAACCAATGCAAAGGCGACGGACTATACAAAAAACCGGCGAGTTTTTTTGTGTGCAGCATTGAAAAACAAATACGACTGATCATTGATAATTACGGATCAAAAATTTTGCAGTATCTGGCTGAATCAGAGTCGTTGGCAACCAAACTGGCTGGCGTAAACGTTTTGTTATCTGGAGAGGTCTATCGTGAGATCTATCCCAATCCCTCGGGGTCAAAGCTTTATTTGCACCTAGTGGTCGATTTGGACGGTGCTAAATTCACTAATGCACGATCTGGATCATTTTGGCCAGTAACCGGAATTCTCGCTGAATTGCCCCCTATTGTTCGGACGAAATTTCAAAATTCTATTCTTCTTGCTGTTTGGCAAGGAGAAACAAAGCCAGAATGGAATATATTTCTGGAGGTAAGAATTGTATTTTTATGATGAAGTTTTTTAATAAGTGGTCCACTTCGGGCATTTTTTAGGACATAGCCCGCCAAATTCGTTCACTTCGGAATGTCGGCTTAGTAGCTTCGGTTGGTGGCAGAATATTCACAATTTATGTTCGTATCTTGGCTACCGTTTTTGATTTGCCGGCCAGGGCTTCTATTTGGAACGTTCTTCAGTTCAATGGTAAGTCCAATATGACCACATGTAGCTGCTATTGCTTCACTCCCCTTTTTTTGGTTTCAGGCTTGCAGGGTTGCATGGACTGCAAGCAGCAAAGTGAGTCATGCAATCGAAGACGAATTTGGACGTATAAAGACAATGTCGAGGAGAAGACTACCGAATTTTGGCAAGAAGCATACAAGAAATTTACACAAGATGGCGTCGGTGATATTACTGATGGAGTCAAAGGTCCTTCATTGCTTTACGAAATGAATGTGGATCCTTATCGGCAGAACCCATTGGATTTCATGCATCAGGCGTATGAAGGAATTTTTAAACGTATTTTGAATAGCCTTTTTGGTAAGTATTTAAGAATTCAGCATTTCGCCTCATTCAAAAATTAAGTGGTGTCAAGGCGGTGTGGTGTGAGTGCAAAATAGTGTAGAATTCAGGTGCTCATGCCTGTTAAATCCCTCAGTGCTCTTGGCACAGTTTTAGACGTCGGCTTTAATTGTCTGAAGGCTTCTAGAAATCTAAAACCAGGGCACTGGGCAGGGCTTCATACCCTATCAGCGATACTGTCGATTTTGTCTTAACTGTTTCTGTGACATTTTTATAGGGACTGGCGAAGCCTGGTCGCTAGGGGAGACCTTCAATCTACAAGAGATCGATAATAAGCCAAATGCTATCAAGTTTCCTGCTGATTATCCTCGAAAAATACCGTCGCTTAATAATCTGTCATATTACATGGCGACAGAAATGAAAAATTTGTTATTATACGGACTAATTCCAGTTATTTTCAGTAGGTACCAGGCGGTAATATTCTGACAAAGGATGTCCTAGAAATTTTGTTATTTTATTATCAGATCATTTTGTGCAACGTGCAAGTGTATCGATGGAAGCGTGCGATTTTTACCATTGGCTTTCCATTTACAACGAAATAGCACGACGATTGAATGGGAATTTTATTCCTTTCAACAGCTTATCTTTAATCGATGAACTTATATCAATATGGCAGCAGCTGCTCCCAGATTTCCTAGGCGTCGAGGGCCAAACATACAATGCGCATGCCACCCGCCACCTTGTGCGATTTGTGCGATTTCTTGGTCCATTATTCAATTATTCAACGTTTGCATTTGAGAGTTTTAATGGGGAGTTCGCGAAAATGGTCACTAGCGCCCACGGCACTTTGCTTCAAGTCTCAAATCGCTATATTAAAGAAAAATTCATAATCGATTGGATTAAGAGTATTCGGAATGCCCCTAGCAACTGCATCCTATCTAGCATTGCTGAACAAATTTGTTCAAACAAGATTAAGCAAGAAAATGTTCGTTATGGGGCTGTGAAATTATGGCAATATCCCAAGTCTAGTTCTGATCTCTCAGCCGATGAACTTGCCATATTATTCTCGAAATTTGGTATCGTGGCAGTTGGTGATCTGTTGTGTGCTTCTAAGGCAAAGGTGAGGTCAACCTTGATATAAACAGAAAATAGCGAATACAAAAAACATTCGTGTACGCATGTTGGGAAATTTGTCGTGTGTGGCGAGTCATATTATGCGTCAGTACAAAAAATTTTTGTATTCAACCGCGCAGTGTATGCTATTTGTAGAATTTTAAAAGTATTAAGTCGTTTAATCGATCGTTTCCCGAAATCGAAAAGTGTTTTGATTGCAGATCATCTTGAGCGATGTTCGTATGGAAATTTCTTTCTTCTTGTTGAGGAGACATCTGAACTACGCATTCTGCCCGCCGATACTATGTGTTGTCGTTGTTTTTTTGTTCTAAGGTGTCCCCTTGTATTAACGGAGGAGTGCATGACATTCGAACATATTTAATTGATGTGTTTTTCATGTTCTGATCCAAGAAGCTCTGATGTGAATGCCTAACTGTGTACTGTACATACTTCAAAAATTACCCATGTACCCATTACCCCACCTTCATGAGACCCTATTCCGCGCAATTTGATGACTTTGTGGCCCTTGGTAAGACTTAGTAAGACCTTGCATTTTCTTTTGAAGAAAATTTCTTTCTATGTCTTGGCAAGGTCTTAGCTAGTTTTGATAAGAATTTCTGCTCTAGAAAGACATCACGTCATCTTAGTAAGATTTTATCCCTTAGGAAGATATTAGCTCTTCTTACTAAGATTTCGTGTTATTATCAAGATGTTATGCTAGCTTTATAAGAAGTTAGCAAGATGGGAAATGCGGGAAGTACCCATTCGTCAGTCCTTTGAGACCCTTCTTATCACTGTAAGCCCCCCTTATCAGTCATTAGCTGAACCTTATCAGTATGTAGTCATAAGCTGAACCTTATCAGTATGTAGTCATTAGCTGAAGCTTATCAGTATCTAGTCATTAGCTGAACCTTATCATCGACCAGTCAGTAATGTAAGCTCCAATCGCGCCACATGATCTTCTTATCATATCACAAGTGTTTAATCAACCATTGATGAACAATGATTTTAGAAAAGTGAAAAGTTTTGCGCCCGCTAAGAATCGAACCCGCCTTGCCTGATTAGAAGTCGGAAGTTCTACCGGTTGCAGGCGCGTACGCAGATGGGGGTGCTTGGGTGCTCGAGCACCCTACGGCCCTAAAAAGGAAGGTAAAGGTTTACACTTTTTCTTCTGCTTGTGATGTGTCAGTTATATATGTAGGGTACATCCTGTGACTTCTGATCGTGACTGAGTGAGGTAGTACAGGTTAAAACTGGCGCGCTACTTTCTGACTATTTATAACAAAAAGTCTACGTGTAAAGCCCGCGCGCAACAGTGGGTCCACAGTATGAATGATTCGGCGTTCTGCATCTTGCCTGGTGTCCTATTATTTCTAAACCATCTTGGCGAAGGATTTATAAGGTTCCATGGCAACAAAAAAGCGAAATAGTCAGAATTATCGTCCTATAAGCTCGTGTTTTGCTCCGAAAATTCAAAGGCTTGATTCGGCCACTGAAAATGTGATCGCAGAATCGAACAATTGCGATTTTGTTGAAGATTCAACCGAAGATTCGAACAGTAATGTTGGATCAATAGCTGCGACTCTGTTACAAGGTGGGCCTGGAAACAATATTGCGCTGTCCGAATCAGTCGAATGCCCAGAAGTGAACTCGCTTTCTGTTATTGGATTATTTGTGGAAAGCGATAAGCGGCTCGACGATGAAACACGATTACGCTTAGTGACGTCCTGCTGGGTCCCTCCGAAAAATTATTTATTCCCGAGCGGCAAGTGTGGTAGAACATTTCGGGCAAGTTGGTTCGAAAGATTTCCATGGCTCGCTTACAGCGAAGTGGCAAAAGGAGCTTTTTGCCGTCCTTGCGTTCTTTTTGTTACGAACAAAAGCAGTCAATCCAATAAAGAACTTGGACAATCAGTCACATCGCCATTTTGTGGATTCAGAGTTAGTGAATTTCGCAGATATTACTTTCATTGCAAACCTTTGAAGTCCTGTATCTATGCTTTCAGAAAGCTCTGGAAAAATTTAAAAAACACGAAGCAAATAAATATCATTTAGATGTCGTAGAGAAGGAATTTTATTTCCAAGAAACAAGACAAGGTCGGGAGGATCCAATAGACAGATGTCTCAATCGCCAGGAAGCTGAGCAAGTGGAGAAAAATCGTCAAATGTGAGTTTACCTCAGAGCCTGCTTTGTATATGCTTTGTGAGCCCACAACTGCATAGTTCTTACAGACTCAAAAGTATAATTAAAGCTATCGTTCTCTGCGGCTGTCAGAATTTAGCATTGCGTGGTCATCGGGAAAACGGGAATGTTTTGGCTAGCGATGAATTGCTCAATGATGGAAACTTCCGTGCACTTCTGCGCTATGGTGCAAACTCTGGCGATGTCGTTCTGCAGAATCATTTGCGAACGTGTGCTTCTAACGCGACCTACGTTTCACCTCGGATGCAAAATGAAATTATCAGCATTTGTGGAAAAATCATTACGGTATGCTTAAATTGTTCTAGAGTTCTAGTCGACTTATTTGCTGTTTTAGGACAATATCGTGGCCAGAGCAAATTCAGCTGCTTGCTTTGCGGTTTTGGCTGATGAAGCCACGGACGTATCAGACAGAGAAGTGTTGTGCTACTCCATTCGTTTTATAAACCCAGGGGTAAATTATCTGCGTTTTGCTTCTCTTTTTGCATTCTTTTTTACAGGAAGCGGAGCCGTCTGAATATTTTTTGGGGTATCTACACGTCGTGGATGTAACTGGAGAAGGCCTCGCTGACGCCTTATTAGGTGCTTTGAGAAATGCTGGGCTTGACTTGTCCTTTCTATTTGGACAAGGCTATGATGGGGCAGGGCCGATGGCAGGTAATAATCAAGCCAACTGTAGAATGTCAGTCAGCGATAAGCAGTTAATTTTCAGGCTGAAAAAAAGGGGCGCAGGCCCATATTCGAGAGAAATATCCGACAGCAGTTTTCACACATTGTGCCTCCCACTCGTTAAATTTGGCCCTCAACTCGGCATCATCAGTTGGATCAATCCGTTCCGCTTTTCTGACAGTTCAAGAAATCGGACAATTTGTTGATAACCATCCTGCTCGAAGGGAAAAACTGCTCGATGTGATCAACTCATCTGATGATGACGCTGCCAAAAATCGACCACATTCAATCAAGTTATGTCCAACAAGGTAAGAGCGAGGGTTTTCATTTTTGTAGTACGTGAACTTGGAGTACAGTTTCTGTTTTAGGTGGATCGAGCGTCAAGATGCCATCGAAAGATTTTTCGTTTTTCTTATCCATATCTATAAAACTCTGCGACATTTTGCCGCTATTACAAAAGACGAAGAGGCTCGTAACAAGGTAAGGTGCTGATAGGAAGCCTTTCATTCACCTGTCGACATATTCATTTGATTTCAGATTTTGAACCTCGTCCGTTCGATGAAGGAGTTGGACTTCGCATTTTCCGTATCGCTTCTGAATTCGTTAAGCAATGATTTGTTTATTTTATCAGCGGCTTTGCAAAAGCCGAATATGGATTTGATTGAGTGTTGTCGGCAAGTGGTGAATCTTCGTCAACGGTTGCGTGAATTCGAAAGGAGTGAGGTTTTATTCAAGAAAACTTATAATGCTGCTTTGGAAAGTGAGCTACCCTTATCTGGACAGCCATTCTTGTAGTTAAAGCGCCTGTTTCGCAGAGTTGTACGACATCATCAGAGCGGATAACATCCCTCTGACGTATGAGGTGGAAGTAGGTGGAACTATTGCAATGGTTCAGAGGCGGGAGTACTGCAAAAATAGTATTTATGCGCCATATTTGGCGGATTTAGATGATCAATTGGGCCATCGATTTGGTGATCACCATAAACAAATTTTTTCACTTCAATATTTGATTCCTACTTTTTTTGGTGAGAAGTCTTGCAACTTTTTCTAAAACTCATCAGATCATGCGCGGTGCTAACGTTAGATATTCCTTCCTTCCCTGTTGATCAAAAATGTCGTTTTAAACTTAGGCATGGAGGATTATAAAATAATTGAAGCATTCCGTTTTTATTCAGTGGCCAGCACTGGATTTGATGTCGCTGAGGAAGGTTTTCTCAATGAGTATAGGCGTTGGAAACTACGATTTGATGGAATTACGGTGGATCAAGTACCAAAGAATGCGCGCGAGGCATTTGCATTTTGTTTGAAAGTTCGAGACTGGTTCCCACATATTCACGATTTATTGAAGGCAAGTATCGAGAGTATTCTGAAATTTGATCTTGATTTTAGCCTTTTTTTAGATTCTGGTCACTTTACCAGTTACATCAGTTGATGTTGAGCGGGCTGTTTCGACAATGTGGCGGGTGAAAACGTATCTCAGGAATACTATGACTTATGATCGCTTTAACGCCTTGGCATTAATCAATATTCACCGCCAAATCGAGCTTGATATCGGTGATGTCGTTAGTCGTCTGGCCATGTCTAATAGGAGGTTAAAATTGCGGTGAGCTTATGTCTATTTGCTTTTTGATCATTTAAAAATTTAATGAATCTGAATGCCAAACTAGAAGTTCTATTAGTGAAAACTTGGGCTTGTGTTTTAGTCCTTATCGCTAACGACAATTTTGGTAATGTCACGAAAACTTAGCCATCATTGAGGGCCTTATAAGCAGCTTGGTGTTAAAACTGCATTTTTAAAGTTTGGCTGGTCAGAATCCATGGAGAAGCCACTTGCTTTTTGGCAGGGGTGGGTTTGAGTTTCAGGCTGGGCTTAAGAGTGTGTTTTCTTGCCTTGAAACAGGTATTTCCTGCAAATTTATTTGTAGACAAGTAAGAAATTGTCTCCAAAAGGCCTATTTTGCAAAAATTTCGCCTCCAGCGGGGCGGGGGCACATCCCCTGCTGGGCACATCCCCTGCTGTGCACATCCCCCGCCCCGCACCCCACCCCCTCTCGGGCGCTTCGCGCCCTCAGATTGCGCCTTCGGCGCTCATCCTTGAGCTCTAAATAGTATATTTATGCAAACCTTTTGTTGGCCCCCTACTACCCCAAAACCCGCCGTCCCCCCCGGGGTGCCGCCGGGGGGGGAGTTTAGAGGGGGGGGGGGGGGGGCATGAAGACCGTTAACGATTAGAGAGTTAAGCCGCGTAACGAGTTTCGGAAATGTGTCATAGTCTGAAGAGTTTCATGTGAACGAGTGCTGTAGAATTCAAATATTTAATATCTCATCATGACTTCAATTATATATATATATATATATATATATGAGCCAACATCATTTCCCTCATTTCAGATCATGATGGCTGGCCGTAACCCATTCCTAAACGAAATGACGGAATTATTGGCTATCAAAGACCGGGAAGATTAAATTATTTTGATAAGATATTAATCACTAATATTATAGTCACAGCGTTCATGATTCTAGTTTTTTTTTCACATATATTCGAAAAATATTCAACTCATTCGGAAATTTTTAATGCATCTGATTGCCTATGGATTGAGAAAGTCGATGACGGAAATGTGAACGTGCAACGTGCAACGTGCAACGCGCAACCGTGCAACGTGAAATTATAAACTGTACACACGTCAATGGCGGAACTTATTTTTGCTCAAGTACTGAACGAAATGTTTACGAATTGGTTCAAGATGGAAAACCCTGTTACCAGTACACGTCTGACGAAATTTTAATTTTATATAAAGCGTACACGCGTTGTGTTCTCCAATTCGACAAGCATCAAGTATTCTGGCCGTGCGATAAAACACTCCAGCTTTCTGACGACAACCCGAACCAATTACGCTACTTTCTATCAGCCAACAATATCAAGCATGCCATCCTATTTGAAATTGACTCGTACGCTCTGAAGCCAGTAAAAATAGTGTTGATTACTGATATGAATTGTTTCATTGCATCTACTGAGACAGTTGCCAGCTTGTTTCGAGTAATGTTAAATGTGCTTAAGATCAACTAAAATGATTCGATTTGGTTTTATAAATATAAAATATTGTCAATATTACATGAAAAATATACAAACATACAGCTCTTGTCTAACGCGACCAATGTTTATCACAGGTGCTTGGATCTTCGCAGTTTGAGGCTGCATATTTGATGCAGCAGCTGCATACTGCATAGCGCCTTCCAGGTTTATGAGGCCGCCCACAACAGAAACAAGTTTCCACAATTGTGGGACATACCTGGGCGGTTAGGTCAACCACAGTCGTCCGTCCGCATTCGCATCGTTCTTGCGTGTCATGATATTCCGGAAGCCCGTTGACCAATCGCACCACCCTGACCTTTTCCGGATTCATCACACGGCGGCAGTATCGAGAATGGCATGTAACCGAAACCACTCGCCCATTTCGATCCTTTTGCTCCCTAATCGAGGGAGAGCCGCACTTGCATACACGCATAAACTCGACGTGAGACATTTTCAACAATGACAACCCCAGAAAAGCCAGCCACTAGAACAACTCCAGGAACCTCCTTCCAGGAACAACTCTGGCGTCAGTTTAGGAACATGACCAAACACGTTTTCGTCGGCATCACGAAAGAAATGAGTCATAGTGACGTGTTTCTATACGGTAGGCAAGTCTAAACATGTTTCAGGCAACGTACTGTAACATGTGTCATGATAGCGTGTCTAGACAGTCACGGTGTCTTATGACTGGAATTCAATCAGCTGTCAAAGACGAGACTTCCTCAAGTATTTAAGCGACTGACTGATCTTAGTTCGTCAATGTTCAAAAATGTCGTCCCGTCGTCTCACTGCCGCCGATCCAAATGCTTGGTACTGTTCTATTTGCTCGGAAATTTTAAGTTACTCAAATCGCTCTCGGTATGTTCTGGCAAGTCGAATGTATATTACAGTACTTTACACTGCCCGCTCTTTTTTAGACATATCAAAACACATCGAACATGTTCCGGATGTGGTGAAGTTGTCGGCCCGCGCCACGTTTGTCAGTCGTTAAAGAATCAGGCCCAGTTTCACCCGCTGTACATTGATAAAGAACTCAAGATGTACGTTCTGGGTATCTTACCAGAAGAATGGCCCGCCAAGCAGCAAGAGGCCACTCATCCAACGATCACTCCAGAGATGCAGGAGCCTCCCACAATGGTCGTAGCTGGAGGAGAAAATGGAATCGATGTGGCTGGTACAAAAATTTTCCCAGTGTCTCACATTGACAATGCAAATCAAGTTCCATATTCTCCATCACTCCAGCCTCCGTCGCAGGAGGAAATCAAGAAAACGGGGAACGTTTCTGTGATGCAGAACAGTGAGGCGCGCAGAAATTCAATTCTAGCGAAGGTGTATTGTGACATGTTGTATTCTCACTTATGCCTATGTTGCTGCGGGAAAGGAGGGTGCGTGAACTGTACTAAAAGTGTTTTAGATTTTTTCGAAGGCTCTGTCACTAAGCTCGGTCACGAGAAGGAGGTTACGCGTGATGACATGGTTCTGTATATGCTTATGAATGCTTCTTCGATTCCTGCTTTTTAGAATAAAATGGAAGAGTTGGAGAATGTGTATAAAACTCCAAATTCGAAAGGTGCATTTGGTGGTCAAGACAAACTTGCACGTGCTGTACCCGGTTTGAGTCGTAAACGTGCAGCTGAGTTCCTGACGACTCAAGAGTCGTATCAGCTGACTAAACCACCTCGTTTAAAATTTCCAACTAATCGAATTTATGTTCACGGTCCGAACGAGATCCATGAGGATAATCTATCCGACTTGACAATTCACAAAGATGACAATGATGGATATACATTTTTACTTTTCATTATTGATTTATTTTCAAAAGTACTAACAGTAATCCCGCTCAAGAATAAAAGTGAGGTTTAGACTCTAAATTCTTTCTGATGAGTTCAAATTATTGTTTCGTACTTTAGGCAGTGACGCGATGCATGAGGCATTTGTAAAAGCTTACAGTGATCCAAAGAGTAGACCCTTGTATCTCCATACAGATAAGGGGGTAAGTTTAAAATACCTTTTTCTTTTCATTCTTGTGCACACATGAACATTTTAGACTGAATTTTACAATTCAAAAATGGAGAAGCTCTATAAAACTCTGGGTATTCTTTGTCACTATTCTACTTATTCAGAAAAGAAGGCATCTACAGTAGAGAGGGTAAGAGTGTGAAGCCTGTTTTGACTTGTTCAGAAAACGCGTTGTCATAGGTTCAAAGAACATTCAAGTCAATGCTGATGCGCTATCTACTGGATCGAAAGACCAAACGATACATTGATGTGTTGCAACCTTTAGTTGAGTCATACAACCAGTCCTATCATCGTTCGATCGGCATGGCCTTAACCGACGTCACTGACGCCGACGCAGACGTAATTCGAGGAAGGATTTACCGAATGACTGACCCTGTCCCACGCGAACCAAAATTTGCAGTCGATGACAATGTCAGAATCTCGATGCAGAGACCCGTCGTTGGTCATAAGAGTTACGATGTGCAGTGGAGTTTTCAAGTTTATCAGATCCATAGTGTTCTGGCCCATCGAGACCAGATACAGTACCGCGTCAAGGATCACAGAGGACGCCTGCTCGAAGGTGATTTGAGTGGCTAATAATCTCATCTTTAAAATACAAGTGGCACTCTTTTCAGGTGCTTTTAACGAACCAGAATTGCAGAAGGTGCCAGCGCTGACAGAGTATAGAATTAAAAAAGTTTTTCGCCAACGTAAAGGCAAGGATGGGAAAAAGCAAAATTTGGTTCGATTCCAAGGATACGGTCCCAAAGACGACGCCTGGATATCTGAAGAAGATTTCACGACATGAATCCGTTTAACTTGCATCTTTGTAGTAGAGGGAGTGAGGGATATTTTCTAGATAATGTACTGAGTCATTTCACGAATATTTTATTAACTCCACTGTCTGACATGTTGAATTTCAAGGTGGCCATTTCAGCCTGTCACCTGTTTTCCCCGATCCCGAGTGACATACCCCCGTGTCACATAATTTGCGATATTGTAACCCCATCCCCCTATGATAATCGCAAGCTACCCATTATTGGTTTCTTGCCCAATTCAAATTTATGGACCCCCAGACCCGTTTTCTTCATTGTATGCAAGGATAATATCGAGTGTATTATGGTATCGATTACTGATGATGACGGTGAAGTGGTGCAGCAGTTGACGAGTGATTTCATCCTTGCACTGACTTTTAAACGTGTATAAAATCTCGCACTTTTCATTCTGCATTCTCATTGTTTGGTTGTCATGTTGGCTTCATGGAAAGTAAACCCAGTTCCCTGCATATAAGTTCACAGTCTCATAACCTGGTGGAAAGACTTCATTCAATTCCTATGAAATATCTTGGTGGAAAAGTGTCAGTGAGGAAAAGGCGAGCCACCTCGACTACGACATCCACTGCTCAAAAGGAGAAAAAGAAGAATACCAAGGCACCAGCCAAGAAAGGAAAAGTAGTCTCGAAGCCTGGACGTGTGGCTGGAAAGAAGCCAGCGCCAAGAAAGAATGGCAGAAAAAGAGGATCAACTCGAACTGCTAGTAAGCTTGGCAGATATTAATCCATTCGAGGGCAAGTATGTGGAAAAAGCACTGGCCGAAACGCGTTTGGACATTATACCATGCTCAGTTCCTCTTCCAAGTTCTGATGTGAACTCGAGTATAGATTTCCATATCCCCATTGTCGAAGGTTACTTGACCGATTTAAGTCCAACTCTACTCGAAGTGGAATTGAAAATTAGTTACATGGAAGAAAATGTGGAAGATCGTACGATAAAAATGAATGACGAGGTGGGATTGGTCAATAATATTTTAGCTAGTTTTTTTTCGAGTGCACAAGTTCTGATCAATAATACACTGGTGGTTGCTCCGAACGGTGCCCTCCCATCCATTAGCTACAATTCGATCATATCCAATTATTAGTACGAAACTCGACAGTCATTGCTGAAAAGTGCCAGATGGATGGATGATACAGCGGCTGATATTGCCAAGGGTACAAACAATCCGAATGCCATTAAACGTATGGAACAATTCTTGCTCGGTATAACTGGTCGTCTGATGGGCATTTTGCCAGTGGATTTTTTTAAAATTAGAAAGTATATTATGCCCAACGCCGATATAACTTTAAAATTGCATAGGAATAGGCCAGAGTTTATAATTTTGTTTTCACAAGATAAACCGCCAGCAAAGCAAAGGCAGTTTAGTATTAGCATTGGGAAGGCCTACTTGCACGTCAAGAGAATCAGACCTCACGATGACACGATGGCAGTGCTGCATCGTACACACTTGCGTACGCCAGCACAATACGACTATTTTGACACCCAAGTCAAGTCAATTCTATTGGCACCCAAGGTGTACAACATAGATGCGGAGATCTATCAGGTCTTGTCACCGAGTCAAATGTTTATTGTGATGACAAAACAGCCATTGTCTGGAGCAGTCAAGGAGAACCCATTCTATTATATGCATAACAACCTAAAGTCGATTTCATTGGAGAAAAATGGTGTAGTTGCGGGAGAGAATTACCAGGCAAATTTTTCAAAGGGTGATGTTTCGCGTTTATACATGTCCTACCTGAGATCGACTGGTTGTATTTTGGAACGTGCTGGCGTAAGTTTTCTCGATCAGACGGCTTACTGTAACGGATTCACAATTATTGGCTACAATTTGGAAAAGTGGGATGAATGCACCAGCTCGTTGCATTCGCCTTGCGAGCTGGGTACGTTTCGTCTTCGTATGGATTACAACACAGCAGTTGAACGTGATTACACTGTTGTTGTTCTGGTGCTTTTGAAATTCAAACTTACTCTGCTGTTGTATTCTGACGGTAACGTTTCAGTTCAGTGATCTTATTCCATTGATGCTGTTTGCCGGATATAAATACTGTGTAAATGATAAAATCTAAAATCCACTCGTGGTTATGGC